>OX632368.1:14563707-14598707 GCA_951751655.1 Ophion costatus | reverse complement strand
GAGAACGTGATTCCTATTTTACGAAATTTGATTCGAACGGTAACAGTGAAACGTTTGACACAATTATTGACCTCTTTTAGCATACCCGACTCCGATAATGACTCGATATTCAAATTTTCGTCGAAACGCCCACTCAAGTCGCGAATCGTCGCTGCGACACAAATCCGGACAATTTCTACGTCCTTGTACTTCATTTTTTTTTTTCGAGCATTATGAGATCGCGAATCGCACGAGAAATAAGTGCCGCGTGTCAAAAAGTGTACATCACTGAAGTATTTACTTTCGAGGGTACTGGAGTATTCTCCAGGGTACTCAATAGTATTTGAGTGCACAAGATTGTATTCGGACAGAATTCCATAGAGGCCAGCAAGAATATTCTGGATTTGAAAAAAATGTTGCATCTCAAAAACTGTAGCAGGCCGCATCGAAGTACTTTCGATTTTACGAGAGTATTTTCCAGCGCACTCAAGAGGATTGGAGCGCACAAGAACATACTCGAGTGGCTGAGAATTATGTAGCGGTCAGCAAAAGTACTCTCGATCGCAAAAAATATTGTTGCGCGTCAAAAAGTCTATCAGACGGCACAGAAGTACTTTTGAGTGTACCATAGTACTCACGGGTGCACTCAAGAGTATTTTACTGCACAAGATCATACTCGAGTGGCTGAGAATTTCATAGCGGTCAGCGAGAGTATTCTCGATCGCAAAAACATAGTGTCGCGCGTCAAAAACTCGATTGACCGCACAGTACTAGTTTTGAGTGTACCGGAGTATTCTCGAGTGTGCTCAAGAGTATCTGACTGCACATGACCGTGCTCCTTTGGCCAAGAATTTCATAGCGGTCCATAAAAGTATTTTTGATCGCAAAAAAAAATGTTGCGAGTCAAAGAGTATATCAGACCGCACAGAAGTACTGTTGAGTGTATCGGAGTATTCTCGAGTGCACTCAAGAGTATTTTGCTGCACAAGATCATACTCGAGTGGCTCAGAATTTCATAGCAGTCAGCGAGAGTATTCTCGATCGCAAAAACATAATACCGAGCGTCAAAAAGTCTATCAGACCGCACGGAATTACTTTTGAGTGTACAAGAGTATTCTTCAGTGCACTCAAGAGTATTTGACTGCACAAGATCGTACTCCTGTAGGTAAGAATTTCATAGCGGGCCGTAAGAGTATTCTCGATTGCAAAAAAAAAATGTTGCGGGTCAAATAATATACCAGACCACAGAGAAGTACTTTTGCGTGAATTGGAGTATTCTCGAGTGCACTTAAGAGTATTTGACTGCACAAGATCATACTCGAGTGACCGAGAATTTCGAAGCGGCTAGCAAAAGTATTCTCGATCGTAAAAAGATAGTGTCTTTTTACGTAAAAAGATAGTACTTTTGAGTGTACCGGAGTATTCTCCAGTGCAACCAAGAGTACTTAACTCCATAAGATCGTACTCGAGTGGCAGAAAATATTACAGCGGTCTGCAAAGTATTCTCACTCGCCAAAAAAGTATCGTTGCGTGTCAAAAAGTCACACAAAGCTGCCCAAAAGTACTCCCGACTGTACCGGAGTATTCTCCAGTGCACTTAAGAATATTTGACTGCACAGGATCGTACTCGAGCAGCCGTGAATTTTATAGCGGCCTGCAAATGTAATTTAGGTAGCAAAGAAAATATTGTTGCGCGTCAAAAAGTGTCAGGCTGCACAGAAGTACTTTCGAGCGTATCGGAGTATTCTCGAGTACACTCAAGAGTATTCGACAGTCCAAAATTTCTACCAAACATTGTGAAATAGTTGTCAAGCGACTAAATGTACTTTCCAGCCCACTCAAATCCTCCCAAGCCTCCGAAATAATCTTTGAGTGCGAGTGTATTTGGTCGAGGGCGAGTGTCACTCGCAAGGTGCTCCAGACGAGCACCGTCACACGCGGCAGTACATATACGAGTGAATGTTCGCGAAAGTCTATCGAAACTTTCCGCAAGGGCTCGGGAGCGCAATGGAACATCCGTGAACACTCAATAAATACACTTTCATCGGTAATTTCATGGCGGAACGTGACTCGCCCTGCAAGAACACGCGATCGCTCATAACGGAACGTTACGTACGTAAAAAGGTAACGAGACGAAAAAAAAAACAAGACCAGAACAGCGAGGAAAAATAGGAGGGGGGAAAAAGAGTCTGCTTTCCCGTTATATACCCGCGGGAATAACACACGGCATACGCGACTCGCGCGCACGAAACTCACACCGGCCAGTGCAGCATTGTTCTTCGCTCAACGTGGTCGCAATTAAGGACGAAAAAAACGCGCTACCATCTTTTTACTTTAATTCTCAATAAAAACCAGACAAAAAATCAACATAAAAACGTAACTAAAAAATCCGTTATTGCAATCGTGTAATCTGTTGAAAATATTTTGAATCGAGCCCTTTTTGTTTGCTTTTCGTCGAAATATACATTTTTACAGCGATACAGTAAGAAATTTGTCGTTGTCGTCGCCGTCGTCGCCACGGGGCTTACGCTCGTTCAGACCGATACGAATTTTCTCGTAAGTTCATTCGTGTGCCTACATTTATTGTTTACGAAAAATGGAAAAAGGCTTTTTTTTTATTTTTAGTTTGAATAAAAATACCCTAGAAATGAAGTTTAGTGAAGTTCGCGGGGATTTTTAGTTCGGGAGAGGAGTCGATTGTGGATTTTTGCGTGCGGCGATAAATATAGATACGTATATAGAATAATGACAGCACAAAAATATGAAAAAGTAATAACCGCAAGAAACAAAATACACACTTACCGATAATTATTACTTTACCAAATTATGATTTATTTCGATTTATAAAAATGTATCAAATATTCTTTCGACGTTTTTCCTCCATATATTTGAAAAATTATTATCGATCGTTCATTTTTTTTTCAATTGATTCGTTTCCAACTTCACTGAAGTTGATTTTCTTGTCATTCTTCTTTTTCATTTTTCGGTGCGATCGTACCTGCCAAATCTTGATCCCCCTAACCCACGAATTCCGAGGTTACATTCGACGTTTTGCAACCTTCGCTCTCGCGTTGTTATTGCACTTGGAGCTTGGCACGCTGATAATATATGTTCAACGCTGATACGGAGAAATCGTCAATCAGTTGGACCAAGAGACCAAGTGATTGCGCGTTCTTCTTATCCTGTACAGATTGAGCACGTATGCAAGGTGGCGATAGGCGATCAAAAAGTGAAGAAAAAAAAAAACAACAGCCTATATCGAACCAGTCGATTCTCATGATCCACGAGAAAAAAAAACCCATAAAAAGCCATCGGTATCTCGACATTGAAAAAAATTCGTAGGATTCGCGAAGATGGCGAATATGGAAGCAGCTGTCCCGATCAATCGGCAAATTCTCGTCAATCGGGCGAAAGCAACGCCGAGCCTGAAAGTCGGCAGTGCAGAGATCAAATTCGATCCGGAGGATCTCAATGAGGAGCTTGCAGCGAGGGCACGAAAGGAGCTCCGAGAGACCAACGAGGTGGTCGCGCAGGCGCTCGCGGAAATTCGCGAATTGGTCAAAGGTACACACACACACACATATATATATATATATATATATATATATATATATATATAATTATAATGATAATAATAAATAATATAATAAAATTAAAAGAACAATAATAAATTAAATAATGAAAATAATAACAAAATTCACCTAAAATCAAAATAATAACAAAATTAACCTACAATGAAAATAATAAAAATGATATTAACAAAAACAACAATAGAGAAAAATTGTTACTTCTTTGCTTCTGGTATCGTTGAGATTATTACGCTCAAACAATTATAATAATCACATCATTATCAAAGGCAATACCATAAAACGATTTGAATTTATTGCTGCTTCTATTGATAACTTATAATAATAAGAATAACACTTATAATGATAACATATCTATATACATAACACATATAAATCTATATATATATATATATATAAACATAACATATATAAATAACAACAGCCATAATAATAATAAAAAACCACAACAATAAAAAATGAAACTTAATTTTGTTTATTGAAATAACATTAATAGGATACTTGTTATTATTAGTGTGGTTGTTATAATTCTATTATTATTATTGTTACTGTGCTGTATCATAATGATTGTTATTAGTTTCTCTTCTGCTCGATGATAATAACGAATAAAAAGTAATCATCTGAAGTCTTTAATCGACTATTCATCGCCGAAACGATTTCTGCGAGCGATTAAGGGATCTTCCCACTTTAGGCGCTAAAAAAACTATTGTCATGGATATTTATTATAGGTTTACATTATAGATATTCGTATAAAAATTGTTACACTTAACAAATACACTTTCGAACTACATTGCGAAAAATTATTCCCTCATTTAAGTCACTATTTATAGACGAAAATGGTAGTTAAAAAAATGTTCTAGAAACTGTAAGTGTGCGCTGTTGACGAAATTTCGGGGATGGATCATGCGAATAAAAAAAATCAAACGGTTTTAGATTCAGCATGTCAATTGCTGTAGCGGATATCATAAGATTTTTGATACATGCAAAAATAAAATAATGGCGGCCATTTTTCGATAAGAAACAAACAAAAAACGCTATAGCTATAGTTGTAAAGAATATGTGGTTAAAATTTCATAAGGATCGGTTTAGTAGTTTAAAAAATTTGATCAACAAGCCGTCGAGAAACGTTGTTTCGTGAAAAACGCCTTTTAATTTTTTTTTCGGTTACATAAATACATGAAAAATATTTTTCGTTGTGTATTTTTTACGTGTAACAATTTTTATATCAATATCGATTATGTAAACCTATAAAAAATCATGAAAATGGCCTTTTTCAGCGTCTAAAGTGAACAGACCCCTTAAAGTCCATTACGATTAGATGAGAATGGACACGTATTATTGTCGGTCCTTCAAAAGTTGGAAATAAAAAATACACAATGTGTATTTGGCGCATGTATATATCGATCGGTAAAAATGAAGAGGACGATTGCGAAATTATCGCTTCACCGAGTAACCGACACGTTTCGCCCAGTAAAAAATAAAACACAAATGAGAAAAAAAAACACCTGCAGACGAAATTCGCACGTTCCTTGTATCGCCTCCGTGCTTCAAAATTAAAAACATCGGAAAAGATCAACGAAAGTCGGTCCATTGGCCGAATAATTAGGGTCGCGGGACAATTGATACCGGGCAATTATTGCGACACTATTTTTTTTTTTCATCGTCATCGAGCGTAAAAGTGCCGCGGTGGGCACATTGAGAAATTGTTTTTGTTTTTTTTTCTTCGAATTTCAATTCTTCTCGAGTATAGTCGCGTCTGTCGTAATACCAATAATAATAATAATAATAGTGACAATTCGGGAAAATGATAAGATACTTTGGAAATAAATCTTTGTATCTAATTCCATTGATAATGGAATCAACGAGACAAGGTCGAAATTGACGAGAGGAAAAAAACGTTTTTTTACCTCTCGATGATAATAAAATAGTAATAATAATTCGCGAGAAACGAGATTTTTTGAAAAATGAAATGAGAATTTTTGAAATGATTTTTTTCTTAAATTGCAATCAATAGTTGAATTGACAAACGAGAACGTTCGAATTGACTCGAGGAGGAAAAGATTTTCTTCGTCACGACAAACACAGAAAGTATCACGTTCCGCACAATTCGTCGATGTCATCGCGACGGCACATGGCGGGACAGACGACAAAGTGCATATTTGAATTTAATTTCGTACTGTCAGGAAGCAAATGTTAATTAAATTCGTTCGCGAGAGAAAAGTTACGCGGCGATTTCTTTCAATGCGAACATAGTGAGACTCCTCCCTCTCCCCTGCCCCCCAAAAAAACGATAAAGCTAAAATATCGTTGATTTTGTTTATTCAATTTTTTTTTAACTCGCAGGTGAAGCAGGCCTCAAGGTTCCGGACGACGACGATTTTTACAAAAAGTTTTTGAGACCGTGCAAGTGGTACCCGAGCCCGGCCTTCAATCTCGTGAGTCGTTCGATTTTTTTAGCACAACGAAAAATCAAATGAAAAATAAAGAATTCGATAATTTTCGAAGAAATTGCTTCGAGTTTTTTTTCATTATTTTTATTTTTGGGTTTGAGATTAATAGGTCGTAGTTTAGAAAAAAAAAATATACACGAGAGGTGGGTGGGCATTTTAATAATTATTTAATCAAGGGAGGACACCCCTGCGGCAAGCCGAAAAAGGTCGTTTTTCCGATTTATTTTGTCATCTAGATTACTTGTTTGGGATTTGGATAAAAACGTATGTTATTGAGCATACATGGAAGTTATTTCATGTAAATTTTAATTAAGAAAAAAAAATTAAAAACGTCATCGTGGTACAATAGAGCATCTGTAGGAAAAATGTGGTCCAACGGCTCGATCGATAACGTGACAATGATTGGCCTGAACTAAAAAAAAAGGTTTTATAATCTATATAAATGAAGTTCTCGTAGTCGTATTCCGAAAAAAAATCACAAAACGGCGGTTGCTAAAAAAGTGTGATTTTGGAAAAAAATTTACTTATACTCAAGGGGCTTAAAAAATACTAAATAAAAAAAACATCTTCGTACAGCGATTTCTACTGCAATTGCGGAAATTGTGTTTTTTTTTAAATTGGAAAACGAGAAAATTATAGCTAAGGTTATGCTTAACCTGGTATATTTTTGATATTTTTAAATAAAGAAAATTAAACATGTTTTTGAATGTATATACTTTTAGATAATTAAAACCCCAATCCGAAATTTTAAATAGTTTTCCTTGAAAAAATTCACAGAAATGACCTTTTTTCCGGCTCCTAGGTGTACATCTGCCCTTAAGCGAAGAACGAAATAAATATTTAAGTAATTAAAGATAGCCACGTTTAAGGATGTTGGGTCCCCAATCACAAATGATAATAAAATTTTGAAAATTTGGTACGTTTTTGTATGAAGTATTTCAGAGGTCGTGTAAACATTTCACGACAATTAGGAAGCTCGTTATTGAACAATTAACATTCACAAATTAAATGTTGTCTTATGGAAACTGATGTAACTTTGCAATAAATTTTTTTACCTCTCAATTTTGCAATATCTACAATATACTGAAAGCAACGGAAAAAAAACGAAGTTCATTGATAAATTTCTTTAAATTTATTTTAAAAATTGTTCTTAATAAAATGTTAATTTTTTAATAACGAGCTTCCCAATCGTCTCGAAATTTTAACACGACCTCTTAAACACTTCATACAAAAACATACTAAATTTTCAGAATTTTCTTATTATTTTTTATTTCAACCCCTAAGGAGGTTGAAGTAATGATGATAGAATTTTGAAAATTTGGTATGTTTTTACATGAAGTATTCAGGAGGTCGTGTAAAAATTTCATGCCGATTAAGAAGCTATTTATTGAACAATTAACATTAACGTGTTCCATAGGGACTCAACATCCTTAAGTTCGTTTCCATGATGTTGAAGTTTGCATCGTTGAAACGAAACGGAAAAGAATAATTTTTAATTTTCGTATTCTTATTAGACGTTAGCGACCTTGACCCCTTCATTGGTAGCGAGAATTCGACAAAATGTGCCCAAAATGGCAGGACATTTTTTTTATCCTGAAAACTTATACTCTGAGCTTTTTGAGGGTGCTGATTACGAATCTGAACTCAAAATTCAGGAATTCACAATGACGAACAAATATGGCGAATAAAAATGCAAATAATACAGATTGCTTCCGATGAAACTCGGTCAAGCTTCATATATTTCCACCTATTTATTGTATTATACTCCATGTTATTGAATTCACCATGAAAAATTCCTTCATTTTGAGTTCAGCATCACACTCAGCGTCCCCGAAAACCCCCGAGTACCAAGATTTATCCAAATCGAGCTGTTTTTTGCACTTTTGTCCGCCATGTTAGATCCGCCATTAAATTTTTTGAATTTTGTGTTCAGATTCGTAATAAGCGACCTCGAAAATCCCAGAGTACCAATTTTTATCTAAATCGAGTAAAATTTTCAATTTCGGTCCGCCGTTCTAGCGCCGCCATTTTGAATTTTCAAATTTAAAGTTCAGATTCGTAATAAGCGACCTCAAAAATCCCGGAGTACTAATTTTCATCTAAATCGAGTAAAGTTTTATGATTTTTGTCCGCCACATTGGCGCCGCCATTTTGAATTTCCAAACTTTGACTTCAAATTCGGATTCGGCGAGCCCAAAAACCCCCGAGTGAGGCTCCGATTTCAAATCAGAGCAAGTTAAATAGGGAAATAAAGGTTGACGTGTATTGCGTCGATGTCACGCAGGGCACGAAATTATTTGACCCACTATTGGGTCAATGCCAACGAAGGGGTTAATTTGCAAAAATGGCTTTAGATAGTAAGAAAATTGAGAAAAAAATAATCGTTGCGTCCCAACGATGCAAACGTCAACCTCATCCCGTTTCGCTCTGTCGAGTCGTTCCATACGAATGATTCATCATATTTCTCTTTTTTTTCGTTCTTGTCTCTTCGGGGACGTTTCGCACCTCTCGAATCGCGGGAAATTCCAGATGAAGCGATTTTATCAGTTCAAACTGAATCGTCCGCGCGTGTGCAAGGACTTGGTGCCGAGCAATGAGCGCGCGATACTGTCTTGTGGTATAATAACGCCGTTGCCGGTCCGCTGCAAAGACGGCACGAGATTGTTGTTGATCGAGGGCGGCAAGAGATGGAAACCGAAAGAGATCACCCTCGACCAGGTGTTCAGGGGCGCGATGATGATACTTGAGGCCGCGTCGGCCGAGCCCAAAACGCAGGTGATAAAAAAAAACAAAAAACATGCTTTTCCATCGGGAAATTGATTATTATTATTCATTATTGGTTGTTATTATTATTGTTATTGATTATTATTATTTTTGGAGATTTTTATTTTTTCGGTCCAAATGGTTTGTAAAAAAATGTATTATTTTTAAATTCAATATACATATTTATATCGGCGAAAAATTTTAGTTTTATTTTTTCGAGGGGATATGAATTTGGGCGAAAAAAAAATGCTGATTTTCATGATTTTTTTTTTTTTAAGGAATGAATTCTTAACCATTATTGAGACTTAGGGTACTTTTTACTACCACCATTGGCTGTTACTTGGTATATTTTGTTATCTTACTATGTAAAAAAAAGTGCCGGTGGTATGGCGCGGTCCTCTAAACGGGTTGCGGCGGAGGTTGTCACACGCTGTGACGCGTAGCGTCGGCGGGATTAATCCGAGAAATTATGAGTGAAGATTTTTTTTCCGCCAACACTCATACGCAGAATATGAACCAAGAAAAAGTGAGAAATATTGAAAATCGATTTAGTCGTATGCTTTTAAACAAAAGATCGAATTTTATGAAAAAAATGCCTACATTTTGCAATAAAACATACTTTTTTCTATTTTCAAAAACCTTTAGGGTCATATTTTAGACAATAAGGTGAAAAATATTTATACCAAATTTGATCATAATCGGTGAATTAGTTTCATAGCCATATGTCACTGTAGTTTTGAAAATGCACTTCAGAAAATCGTGGCATACGTTCGCCGTTTTTGAAGACCGATAAAAAAAAATACCATATAACGGCCAAAAGAAGTAATGAAACATATATAAGTCTCAAAAATGGTAAAGCAATCTTTCTAAAAAAAAATCACGAAAACCATTTTTTTTCCGCGCCTAAAAGTATCGCCCTCCCGCCCCTAAAAAACAAAAAACTTTTCCCAAGACAAATATTAAATAAAAAATCATACATTTTTTTACAAACCATTTCGTTAGACCGGAAAATTTCAATTTTTCAAAAATAAAACATGTAAAGATTTAAAAATTTTTTAAAAATAAATTAAAAAAAAATGCGTGTCTAAAAAAAGGTTCGATTAAAATTGATTTCGAAAGGTTAGCGGAGTTCGTGTAATTTTCGACATGGACGGTCTCTCGTTGACCCAGGTGACGTACTTCACACCGAGTTTTGCCGGGATGACACTCGAGTGGATCCAGAAGTGTCTTCCGGTACGTCTCAAGGGCATTCACGTTATTAATCAGCCCTACATCTTCAACATGGTATTTGCCGTATTCAAACCTTTCATACAGGTACGTCTATAATTATTGATCAGCTTTTTAAATCACTCAAAGTCGGATTTTGAAATTGTTTTATATATTTTCATTATCGAGCCGACACTGGTGGATCGGTGGCCATAGTGTAGCTCAAGACGTCTGTGGACGCAACGGAAGTTAATAATAAAAAAATATATCATCATTGTAATTATTATTATGAATACATATTGCACAGCCATAACAATAATAACGATTATAGCGATAGGAATAACAACAATAATTATGACGATACGAAACAACAGTTATTGTTATTAATATTATTATTATTGTTATTATGATTAATATGTAATGTCTAACAATAACAGTAATAATGACCATAGCTATAACAATGGTAATTATGATTGTGACCATAAGAAACCAACTCAAGTTAATAATAAAACGTGTTTTTTCATTATAATTATTATTATGAATATATATTGCACAGTAATAACAATAACGATTATAACTGTAGGAATAACAACAATAATTATGACGTAATTTTAGCTATAGGCATAACAACAATAATTATGACATAATTTTAGTCTATAGGAATAACAACAATAACATTCACCGAAAGAACGGTTATTATTATTAATATTATTATCATTGTCATTATGATTAATATATAGTATTAATAGGAACAGTAATAACGACCATACTAATAACAATGGTAATTATCATCATGACCATAATAAACAATGCTTATAATTATCAGGCTGCGGCTAGCCGTCCGGTTATCGGACGAATGAGCGTATGTTATTCTATTATCAGTTATACTATTATCATAATTATTATGATAATAGAAAACACTGATTATTGTTATTGTTATTATTGTTATTAAAATAAAAAATTGCAATATTTAGAGAACTTATTTGTAATAACAACAAAAAATTATCCTTGCAGGAAAAGCTTCGCAAGCGCATTCACTTTCATGGTACCGATCGAAATTCGTTGATGTCGTACATAGACGCCATCGCGATACCAAAACATTACGGTGGCGAGTTGGACATCCCAAGCGAACCAATTGGCGAGCCACTCTATCAATATTTCATGAATTTCGAGACTGAATTTCAAAGTGAGTATTACGGGGTGAAATTTAAATCAAAATGATGAAAAAATCGAATATTCGCGTTCAAGGGAGAACACCAATGTGACAGGTCGATAAAGATCGTTTTTTTCCCATGTTTTTCGTCTATTAGATTATTTATTTGCGATTTGAAGAAAAAAAAACGTATTTTATTTAGCTTACATTGAACTTGTTTCGTGTAAATTTTTATTTAAAAAGATGAAAATTTAACGACGTTATTAAGGTATTGAGCCTCTGTATAAAAGTTAGAGCCTATGAATTAAAAATGTGGTCCAAATGTCGAATCGATACCTTGACAATGGTTGGCATGAAAAATAAAAGTAGAAACGTTTTATAATCTGTATGAATGGAGTTTTTGTTGTATATAGCCGATGTTTCTAAAAAAAATCACAAAATGATGGGTGTTAACGATAGTGTAATTTTTGCGAAATTTTTACTTGTATTCGGAGCCTTAAAAATACTAAATGTAAAAAAAGGCTACACACAACGGGAGGTACTGCAATTACCAATAAAAGTGCCAATAAAAGTCGTTTCCAGAAAAACGCAATTGAAACTTTTTTTACACGTAAATCATTGCGCTACTTGCTCTCACCAAATCGTCTGTACCTTGGTCAATTTTCAATATTTCGTCTTGGAATTTGGTTTTCAAAAATGTAAAAAATTTCAAGAAAATTTTCAGAACATTTTTTTGTCAGAAATTCAAGAATATCTTGAATCAGTATGCTTTTGAAAAATGCCAAAAAACTCGATTTTTCTACCCGTCACATTGCTGTCTCGCCTGAATCGATCATAATGATAATTCGTCGAGCAAAAAAAAAATCAATTAGACCTCAATCGATGATAATAATATTTATTTTCCCATTGACAACATTAACGTCACGAACAAATTTTCTCTTCCTTTTTCAAAGCATTTTTCATCACTCGATAATGGAATAATAATTTTATGCACAAGGTGCGCGGCAAGTGTTTGAAGTGAATTTGACATTTGTGCATTTTCAGCTTCCAATACCTACGGCTACGTAGCGAAGACGTAGTACCGAGAATAAATGAGAATTCTTTTATAAAGAGACAGAGACGAGGAGGAGAGGGAAGCATTTTTTTTTGTCCAGCGTTGCTGGACGGATCGACAGTGAAAAATGTCTCCTCATTATTCCTACAAATATTGTTAAGATGTAGACAGTACTTGTTGTTTATTTTCTCAATCGCGAATGAATTAAGAAAACAATAAATAATTACAAAAAAATAAAGTTGATGAATGTTGTTAAAAAATAAATGCTGTTGATTGTTTTTTTTTTCGTCATTTTTTCTAAAAGTTGTTCCGAGTCGAAATACGTTGGCCACCCTCCACGTTGCAGGCCTCGGAGGTCAGTGGGGACGTTCACCCCAGTCGTGATTAATCAATGAAAATGTATACGATGTGCGATACCATTTTTTTAATATCGATAACAATAATGGTAACAGCCACAAATAATTCGTCGCGATGTGACGACCCTTGTGCTATTCATTATTGTTTAATTATTCATTATTCAATTTTGCTTATCACAATGTAGGAATTATTTAATCGAGTGGCTTTGTTTTCTCAAATAAGTATCCATTTATTTGTATATTGAATCAATTATTCAACTAATCGTCTGTCCGAGCTTGCTCGAATTATAGAATGGAATATGTTTTAAAAAATCCAAACAATTACTAATGTTTGAAATATTTAATTACTAGCTTTCCGCCCGAGGCTTCGCTCTTGCAGACTTGTGTCGAATGCTCCTTAAGGCGTTACCCCCACTTGTAGCGCAAAAAAGGCCTTTTTCATGAATTTTTTAAAAGAAAACTACAAAACTTCTTTAATCGATCAATATACCATCTTAAAGAACACATCTTGAAGAACTTTCAGTAATTTTTTTGTTGAAAAATATTACATTGTTTAGTGGCAAATGGCCGTCAATGAAATAATGTTTTTATATACACGGTTTACGGTGACCAACATTGCGGCGAAGTGGATCATCTGAAAAAAAAATGCGGATGGCTTTAGTCAAATATAAGTATAAACTAGTTTTTAATCGAAGGATTTTAAAAAATATTCATTTTTCACAAAATGGCGGGCAGTCAAAGTTAATGGTTCGATTTTAACGAAAAAAACACCCGTTTTTTGGCTATAAAACGGCCATTTTTTTCGAAAAAAAAAATCGAACGATTAAAGACTACATTTTTATGTATTAAATAAGCCTGCAAAATTTCAAGAAGATCGGTTCATTAGTGTTCGAGTAATCTTGGTCACCGACTTCAGAAATGCCATTTTGAGAAAAACGCGTTTAAAGTTTCAATTTCAGTTTACACGAAGAACGGATTCTTCTCTTTCAACGCTCATATCTCGGTCAATTTTGTTCGGATCGATTTGAAATTTTCAGGACATATTCTCAGATACTTATACTTCAAAAAAATGCAATAAAAAAAAACGATTTTTTTTAAATTGCAAGTGGGGGTAACCCCTTAATGTACCGTGCTCCTGAAATGTTTCAATACATTCATACTAAGCTTCGAGTAAATTTTCTGACCGGATATTTTCTATTTCACATACAAATTTTGCCAACCCTTTTCTCCCCTAAGGGTTGAATTTCGAAAAATCCCTTCTTAAATGGTGCCTACACAATAAAATCAACACGTCCTCCAAATTTCGCGTTTCTACATGTAGCGGTTCAGGCTGGGCGATGATGAGTCAGTCAGTCAGTCAGGACTTCGCCTTTTTCAGGGTGGACCATTTAACGTGACCACCCCAAATATCTCCGTTGAAAATAGAGTGACGAAAAAAAAGTCACATGGTAATTTGCTTGATTCCAAAGGGCTCATACAGTGATGAAATTTTTTTTTTGTTAAGGTCACCGTTTTTGCGTTCTCAAGGTCATCAATGGTTTTTCAAATAGGAACATGTTTTTTTTTTAAGACGTTGTAGCTGATATTCAGGCGAATCCAACGGCCTATGATATCGTGGCCTTGAAATTATTTTTCATTAAAAAATGGTTTTGTAGAGTTTATTTGGATTTGGTTGGGTTCGTTTGGGTTTTATTTAGATTTGTTCGGTTTGTTCGGGGTTTATTTGGATTTGTTTGTTCGGGTTTGTTGGGTTTGGGCTATGCGTTCATCTGTCTGTCAGTTAGTCAGAACATATTCTTTTGTAGATATAGAAGATGACTTATTGTGTATAACTCAATTGATCAGTCTCAATTATCCCAATGATTGATAAAATATAAAAAAACAAACCCAAACAAATTTTCGTCATACCAATAGATAATGATCCACTTAATTTTACAATAAATTAAGAAAATTATGACGAAAAGAGCTGGAAAAAATAACGTGATTCTTCTTGGCATTACTGAAGCGATGAATTTTTTTTCACAATTCGCAATTTCAACATTTTCGTATCTGGAAGAAGAAAGAAAAAGGAACGGTTCATAAATTGCTCAAATTCCAATATCTCAAAATATTTTTATTACGAGTCTTCACAACGCGATTTGCATCATAATAGAAGCACGAAAAAGATTTTTTTTTTCCGTGCTCTTTTTTACGCACATTCCAGTGTACAACAAATATTACTGCACACAACGCATTCTCGCGAGACATTTTTCTCCTTTGTCCACCGCACACCTTTCACTCGTCGAAAAAAAAAAACATAAATAAACGGGGCAACAAATAAGTCTTCGTTGATCGAATACATTTTTTTGAGCGAAATACAATTTTCTAAGATGCCTGGATGGATTTTTCTTTCGTCACACGTAAATGTTAACGACATTTATTTACGTAAAGTTAGGGCTAAAAGGGAGCGTGACGAGGGAGGGGGCTCGAGCAGAAGAAACCGAGGGGATTGAGTAGAAAACAAAACGTTCGAAATTGTGTACCGGGATTTTTGCGATCGTTCAACGATGCAGCCGATTCGCTTCGAAGAAAATACCATCACTAAATAATATCAACAAAACAATAATTATAATAATAACACTAACAATTAACATTGTTTCTGACGATACTATGGAATACGAACTCTCACTGGGGTCCACTTTTGTGTTTTTTTTTCTGCATTCGCACCATCTCATTTCTTTTTGTACCCGTACGAGTTGATCGCTGTAAATCAGAAGCAAAAACGAAAATAATGTATCGTATTCATAGCGTATGAATTAAGAATTTAATAAGATTTTTCGTACCATCATAATTGAATCGCGATATTTACTGCATTTGTATTACTGAGAACAGTATTTATTGAATTTTCAGTTCTGAAAAAATCGTATTTACTGAATTTTCAGTACTGAAAAATCGTATTTACTGAATTTTTAGTACTGAAAAACCGCATTTACCGAATTTTCAGCACTGAAAAATCGTATTTACTGAATTTTTAGTACTGAAAAAATCGCATTTACTGAATTTTCAGTACTGAAAAATCGCATTTACTGAATTTTCAGCACTGAAAAATCGTATTTACTGAATTTTCAGCCCTGAAAAATCGTATTTACTGAATTTTCAGCACTGAAAATTCGTATTTACTGAATTTTCAGCACTGAAAAATCGTATTTACTGAATTTTCAGTACTGAAAAATCGTATTTCCTGAATTTTCGGCACGGAACAATCGTATTTACTGAATTTTCAGCGTTGAAAATAATATCTAGAAAATGTCAGCATTAAGATCATATTTACTGAATTTTCAGTACTGAAAAATCGCGTTTACGGAATTTTCAGCAATGCAAATCGTATTCACTGAATTTTCAGTACCGAAGATCGTGCCTATAGAATTTTGGTTATTAAAAATCGAATTCATTGCACTTTTATTGCTGCAAATTATATTTATTGAATTTTCATGATTGGATTCCGTTTTTAATGAATTTGTATTGCTGAATTTTTTTCTCACCATCGTACTCCTGGTCGCATTTGAGCAAAAGTTCGAGCCATTGTGGTCCGGTGACGCGTGGAATTTGTAGTGTACCACCGTAACACTCAGGGAGCGATTTTGGCGAAATATACTGATGAAGAGATTTCCGATCCGTGCCGTGGAAGATAATCTGAATCAGAGAATGCAAATGGATCGTTTAAAACGTGCCAAGCATAAAAAAGTGTCAAATCAAAGCTCGCAGAGTGTCAAAAGCATTATAAAAAACGATGTAGGCCAATGAAAGTGTGAACCTGAAACGTGTAGAGCATCGAAAGTGCAGCAGACCATTATCGGTACTAAGTTAATACGCGTCAAGCGTCGAAAGAGCAGCGCCAAAACGTGTAGCCTATCAAGGGCGCAAGACGGAAGCGTGTAGAGCGTCCAAAGTTTGACACAAAAAAGTGCTGACTATTATGCGTGCAAAGTAACTACGTGTAGAGGGTCAAACGAGCAACACGTAAACGTGTAGGCCATTAGAAGTGCAATGCGATAAGCGTGTAACCCACTATAAGTGCATCATGAAAACGTGTAGCCCACTGAAAGCGCAACACGAAACGTGTAGGCACCTAAAAAAAGTGCAACACGAAACGTGTAGGCACCTAAAAAGTGCAACACGAAACGTGTAGGCACCTAAAAAGTGCAACACGAAACGTGTAGGCACCTAAAAAGTGCAACACGAAACGTGTAGGCACCTAAAAAGTGCAACACGAAACGTGTACTCCGCTGAAGTACAACACAAAAACGTGTACCCCATCCAAAGTGCAACACGAAAATGTGTACTCCACTAAAAGTACAAAACAAAAACGTCTGCACCACCAAATTGTCCAAAGGCAACACTAAAACCGGCCACAAACGTGTAGCATGAAAACGTGTTGCGTCGACTTCGTCCCGTATCATGTTGCCCAAGCATTCGGAATCTAAACGTCCGAAAAAAAAACCAAACACCAACAATCCCAAAAGTGCAAGTCGAACACGCATACACGAGGCAACACGATTGCAACTCACTCGGCCTTTGAGCTTGGCCTTGAGGAAAGGCTTGAAGAGGGAGAAGACAACGTTGAACACGTATGGCTGATTGACTATGTGGATGTTTTTGATCCTCAATGGTACAGCATCCTGGAGCCAATCGACTATTCTCTTGGCGAACGGTGGCGTGAATTGCCAAGTTTGCTGGATGCTCAGACCGTCCATGTCAAATATGACGATTGCGCCAGCTATCTGTGTTGCCGGCTCGAGCATCGCCGCCTCCAAGTACAACACGCATCCCTTGAACACTTCGTCCAGACTGCACTTGTTGTGCTTCCATTTTTTTCCCAGCTCGATGATCAGTATGCGACGGCCGTGTTGATCCCGATTTGGCAACACGGTTAGTATATTGTGTTCGAATATGTTTCGCTCTCGGCTCGGCTTTAGACCATCGTAAACGTTCGCGTGCCGGACCTTAAAGTTGTAATACTCGCGGACCAATTTGACCGCCGATTCGGGATAGTACTTGCACGGCCTGAGGAACCTTATCAGCCAAGCCTCGTTGTCCAACGGACAGAGAAAGTCTTTTTCAGCTGGAAAAACATTTCACTTTCAATCTTCGCTTATAATTTTTTTAACTGACGATTCGATCTTTCGTTGTGCAAGCGCCCAATAGAATTTACAAACTTGTTGGCATCGTTATTACCGGCTCCTTAAATTTGTTAATGTTTTTTCATTACAAATAATATTAGCGATTTTTAATGTTTTGGGGGGTTTTTTAAATTTGTCATTGGGTTGATCGAAATTAGTTGAAAGCAATAGAAGACAATAATGTTAATCGCTACATGATAATGGTATCGCGAAGGACATATTTTTAAGTCCCGCTAGCTGCCAAACACGACATCTATCGAATTGAGGTATTATTTATTTTCCAATAATTGTCAAATAATATGTCTTCGTCGTGACGTGGAAACAGCTCATAATTTTTCTTAAATTAAGGGTTATGACTATTTTCGTACAGAATACCATTATTAATTTCATACCAAAATTAGGCATAATTTTTCGGTTAATCGCTTCGTTTGAATAATAATAATAACAATAATAAAAAATAAATAAATACAACAAAATTAATTATAAAAAATGAAACGTTTATAATACAAAATAAATGAATAAGTGAAAATTATTTTTTTTTAAATGAAGAAAAATGATAAACAATAAACAATAAAAAATCATGAAAAAGCAATAATTTCAATTATGTTTGGCTGACCTTTGAGCAATTCTCTAAATTGTTCGACCGCTTGTTTCTGAAGTTCGGGGCTCTCGCGAAGTTCCTTTTTCGCGACTTCCTGAAGTTCAGCGCTAGGTGGCCCGAGCTCGAACTCGAGGGTGAAGTCACCTAGCTTTATGAACGGCAATTCTTCCATATCGGTAAGCATGGTTTCTGCAACGTAAAGTACAATAGGATTTCTACAATCGCAGCTTCCATTAAAATCACAATTATCCAATTCATTATTAATAAGTTTTATTAATTTATTAATAATCAATTATTATGCCAACAATTTTTTAGGCATAATTAATTACTTCATTTTCGAATAAAGGAGGCTCGAGGCTTTTCCCCGACGAATTTTCAACTTCAAATTTCGTGTTCGTCACGGAGTCGCACAATCGCGTGTATTTGTTTGTACGGGGCGTTACCCTGGGACTTCCGCGTTACGAGCAAACGCGATATCGCGAGTTTATCGCGGAAACCGCGTGCGCGCGAGTCGAAGCATCAACGATAAGGAAAAAAATTGCATCGCCGACGATTCTTCTCCTCGTGTCACGAGGCAACGCACGCCCGAGTGCGGAGGACAAAAAAAGGAGCAGGAATCCTTTCGAATTCGTATTGATTCGATACCGCGAAAAAGGACGCCGTGCAAGAGAGCAGAACGAGTAGAAGTGAATTTTCGATCGATCAATCAATTGATATATCGATTAATTGATTGATCGATCGATCGATCAATTAATTTGTGTATGCATCAACGAATATTTATTTGTTCGTTGGGATAATTTTTTTTATTGTCTCAATGATTTTTTATATATATATATATATATATATATATATATATATATATATATATATATATATATATACCCGTGAAAGAATTCAGCCAGAGCTTTGACCAGGCCCCGATAATTTTTCCCTTACTCTGCACGGCCCTAACATGGCACCCGACCAGGTCCCTTGGAGGCCGGTCACACTGTGTCGACGAGGGCCTAAAGAGGCTTATGAATCAGGACCCGACTGGTTGCCTCAACAGAACCCGATCGAAGTCATGAAGCAACCCTACTAGTGCCCTATAATTATCAGCTTTATTGGTGGATACATATCAAGCGAGATTGGTCAGAAGTATCTCGAAAATGGAGAAGTAATTGTAAAAAAATTGTTTTTAATCATTCCGCATTTATTGGTACGAGAGCGCCAGATCACGTTGTGCTTTTGCGTAGTGAATACGTCGCGGAGATTAACAACATTTTTGTACGTTACGAGTCTGAAGAATGTTACATTTTCAAGCTATCACCCGCAGTGGAAGTACGATTTTTTCGTTAGCAGCCAATGTTTCGTTTCGTTTCGTTTTCGTAAGCAAAAAGTTCTGGTATTAATTTCAATTGAAGTCGTCTTCAGCGCAGAAAAAATCATACTTTCACTGTGGAGGATAGTTTGAAAATTTTTACACATAACCACGCATTTTTGGGATTTTGTTTCAGATTTTTAAATCGGGGCGTTTTTTCGGAAAAGAATTGTTTGACTAACGGTTGTTTCGAAAAAAGTAAAAAAATACAAGATGTATTTTAGAGTCAATGGAATCAGATTTAAAAAATCGAATTGGCTTTGGTTATTGGTCAGGATTTCGTAAAAAGGTTGTAGACCATGTTTTCCGCTACCGAATAATCCAGTAATGGTTTATGCAAAAGTGAACGATTTTCGGAATATTATTATTTTTATCATGTGAGGAGTAGGGAACTGGAAAAATTCATTTAAAAAACTGTCGTATGGAAACGAACTTTATTATTATTTTCAGTTCGATGACCCGGTACCAAAGACCTATCAACGATAAAATAAGATTAACTATTAGATTTGCAGAGTTTTGGACTTTCAATTGAAAAAATGTTGCAAATTCTTGTTATTTTATTGTTCATAATTCTTTGTTACTGTGTCCTCAAATTGCAAATAATAACAAAGTTATATTCCATACAATTGTTTTCGTTTAAAATTCATTTTTAGAGTTGCGTACCTCTCACTTAAAAAAAAAACAATAAAAATCAAATTTCGAAAATGATACACTTTTGCATAAAGCATTTATGGGTTATTTGACAGCGGGAAACATGTCCTACAACCCTTTAACGGGATCGTGACCAATAACCAGTAGCTCTGTATACACCGTAGTGTTAGTTTATTCCTTGTATATCGTTTTCGAGGGTGTTTCTATAAATGCCCCTTTCTTCTCATTTACATCAATTATTTTACATTGGTTTTCTTATATCTATTTTACAAGGAACATCACTTAAGTGTCTGTCGTCGATTTTGTTGAAACTCATATATGTGATAAAGCAATGAAAACTATCAGACACGTATTTTTTTTTATCTGCGGAAAGGCGATTTTAAGGGTGGAAACCACCCCTCAAAGGAAGGCCTGTCGAGGGGTGGTTTTGCACTTTTACCCATTACAACAAACAAAACTCAAAATTGTTCTAACGTAAAGCAAAGCAACGTCCACTGTAGAATATATGAAAAAAAATGAAATTAAGTGCTGACACGCCTTTCTTTGAAGGGTTGTTTCCCCCCTTAAAAACATTTGTCCACAGATGAAAAAAATTCGGGTCTAATAGTTTTCAATGCTTTATCACATATATGAGGTTCAACAGAATCGGAGGCGGACACTTCAGTGATGTTCTTTGTTAGTGCTCTTTTAGGCTCTTTCCCAGTGCTTAGAAGTAGTGTCAGATTCTCAAATTTCCTCATGTAATTACATAGTTCCTTTGCTGGTTGCATTTTTAGTTGCGCTTTTGTTTTTTCATTGGTATACCTGTTTTCCAACATTTACATTCCTTGCAGTACGTTAACTCATCGATTTTGCTCCAATCGTGTTGAATTTCTTGTTCAATTTAAATCTTTATGCCTCTTCCTATTTTTTCTCCCCAGCTTCCTTACATCTTCATTCCATACGGCTTGCCAGATTGCGTTACCTATACTTTCCATTGCTTGTTTTATTTATTCTCCCCATTTTCATGAGTTACCATTGATAATTGCTCTTACTCCTTCCCCCATTTTTTTGTCCACCCACCATTCCCTACCTGCGTTATTTCAAGTAAATACCTTGTGCCGTTTTTTCCATACTTCGACCTTCATTTCCCTACACCTTGCTTCCGTTCTCCAAATGTAGTTAGGGGCTTCTACTAATTTCCATGGATATACAGGGTGTCCCATAACTGATGGTAGTCCCTGGAATGGGGGGGTCGGCGGTGAAATTCTGAGTCGATTGATATAAGGATGTATGGGTCTCAGATCAACCCCTGAATTATTATCGATTTTTAAAGCCGGGCCAATCAGGTGCGCCCGCCTTAAAAAATGAATAATAATTCAGAGGTTGATCTGAGCCCCATACATGCTTATATCAATCGACTCAGAAATTCACCCCCAAAACCCCATTTCAGGGACTACCATCAGTTCTGGGACACCCTGTATATATATATACAGGGTGGACCATTTAACGTGACTACCCCAAATATCTCCGTTGCCTTTAGAGTGAGGAAAAAAATGTCGGGAGGTAATTTGATTTATTTTGATGGGCAGATACCGTAGTGAAATTTTTTTTTTGCCAAGGTCATAGTTTTAGCGTTCTCAAGGTTACCAATGGTTTTTCAAATGGGAACTCGTTTTTTTAAGACGTTGTAGCTGACATTCAGACGAATCCAACGACCTATCATATCATGACCTTGAAATGATTATTTACCAACATATTTTCAGTCTGTTTGGGTTTGGTTGGGTTTGTTGGGTTTTTGGGTTTGTTTGGGTTTGTGTTAGTCACTCTAAAGGCAACGCAGATGTTTGGCGTGATCCCGTTAAATGGTCCACCCTGTATATGTATATGATAGCAGGCCATCCTTTTATCTTTACTCATACAATAAAAATTGCTTATGAATAATTGGTAAATCGATCACAGACAACTTAGTTTTTTCCCTATATATATGAAAGTTTCCTTTCCTAACATGAGATTCCTGCATTGATAAATTAAAAATGACACATTTAAAAAAATTGAAGAAAAACCATATTCCCGAAATTCTGATCATAATTGATTTTGTGTATTCTTCATATTTTTATTATATTTCAAATATAAATAATTAACATTACATACATGCACTAAAAAACTGTACCCTCGTAAGTGCCTCACGCCTGCACTTGACGTTGAAACGAATCGAAAAACACAACAACAAAAAAAGGAAAAAACGCTCCGTCACAACTGATCGTTCAATTCCGCCAGGTAAGAAAAAAAAAATGAAGGAAAAAAGCGTGAAATTGCACGATGATGATCGAGGTTCAAGGCTCAAGGAGATTAAAAAGAGCACGTTGCGCACGAACGTGCGGACCTGTCGCTCTTCGGATCTCTCTGCGTAACAGGTGCAATTAGGAGAGCCTCGATTGTCGTGCAGGGGAAGAACGAATGCAAAAAAAGTTCCGGACGAATGCAAAAAAAGCAAACACTCCCACAGGAGGGGGGGGGGACCAATTGTGAAAAAAAAACAAGTGCAACTGTGAGCGGGAATTAAATAAAAACATACCGATTAGTCCGTCCCGCCGTAGCGATCAATCGAAATGCGGACAAGCTTGATGCAACTTCGTGCACGCCCCGCATGCTCTGCGGTCAACCGTGTATCGTTGCGCAATTTTATTAAATTCTCGCTCACGTTCTCCGTATCCACGTTGGATTTTTTTGTTTTTCTTTTACACAAGAAACAATTGGTACAAAATAATAATAATGACAACGACGCTGATAATAGTAAGAACGACAATAATTATGATAATTTGCAATAAAATATTGTTTTGTTGTTATATATTTATTTTTTATCGCGATTGTTGTATGGCATCGTGCGTAACGTAATGTCGATCGCCTGCCGAGAATTTAAATTATACGACCTGTGCGCGGCATTGAAAAACCGATCGTGCATCGATAACGTTATTTCATTTGCGCAATGCATCGGAGTCGTGGACGCGCGATGTGCATCCAAATTCATCCACTTTACGAAACTCCAGTCTTCGTGTATATACAGGGTGTATCTTAACTACCAAGCAAAACGCTTCTCTTAAGGATGTTGAGTCCCTATGAAACATGTTAATGTTAATTGTTCAATAAATAGCTTCTGAATCGTCATGAAATTTTTACACGACCTCCTAAATACTTCATGCAAAAACATACCAAATTTTCAGAATTCTATCATCATTACTTCAACCTCCTCAAGGGTTGAAATAAAAAATGATAAGAAAATTCTGAAAATTTGGTATGTTTTTGTATGAAGTATTTAAGAGGTCGTGTTAAAATTTCACGACGATTAGGAAGCTCGTTATTAAAAAATTAACATTTTGTTAAGAACAATTTTTAAAAGAAATTAAAAAAAATTTATCAATAAACTTCGTTTTGTTTCCGTTGCTTTCAGTATATTGTAGATATTATAAAATTGAGAGGTCAAAAAAAAAACTTATTGCAAAGTTACATCAGTTTCCATAAAACAACATTTAATTTGTGAATGTTAATTGTTCAATAACGAGCTTCCTAATTGTCGTGAAATTTTTACACGACCTCTGAAATACTTCATACACAAACATACCAAATTTTCAGAATTTTATCATCATTTGCGATTTGGGACTCAACATCCTTAAAAATGGCGCGCGACAAATATTGGCCGAGATATTCACGAGTAAAGTTCAACGGTGAGTCAACAATGGCACAGTAGTTTTGGCGTCCAAGCGAGCGCGGGCGCGTGTTCGAATCCACATTCGCGCAAGTGGATTCAAATCCATTGATTTTTGTTAAGGAAGTTCATTTGGTACCGAGTTGGTAAAAAGAAAAATTGTTACGACTAGCGTAGTCCGTTCAATAAGTTTGGCAACGCTGCAACTGGTGCCATGTGCTAGAAATTTTTCACTCGCGTCCATGTTTCATCGTCGATCTCTTTTTCGACCATGGAAGAAAATTCAAAAAAGAAAGCGTTTTTCTGGAAAGGCAAACAAAATCAATTGTCGAAAATAAAATTTTTTCTCAATCAATCTCGAAATCAATTTTTTATGTGTTATTATTTCGTGTCCTTTTTTTATAACTACAATGATTTTATTTCCGATTAATTTGTTTGATTTTATTCTTTAGGCCGATTTAGTCAGTACATTTCCAGTCACTTCTGTATAATTTGCTGTAGAAGTGTAGTGCACATTGCGTCGTTCGGAAAGTATTAGTGTTGATTTCAAAAAGCGCGCGGTTGCGACGTTGCCATCGTAATATGCGACTGGAGTAATATGGAGGTTAACCTCCAAAAAATCAGCATTTTTCGAGACAAATTAATTTATTCTGAAGTTCACATGTACCTAATGGATTTTAGAAAACTGTCCAAACGTTCTTTAGATATTTTTTTATCCATTATAAAAGTTTCTTTCGAAACTGTTTGTCAGTGCTTGCAAATTTCACGTTTATCGACGGGAAAAACACGACATTTCATAAGAGATCATATTAATTTAGAAAAATGTTATTTATCAATTGCTCACAAACAAGGTATCCGGAGAGTTTGAAGTTTGAACAGGTGACTTTTTAGATACTCATAAGTAAACTCGAATTTTTTAAAATCAATATCTGTTTGTTAATTCGATCATCAGACGAACTTCCTTAAATTCAAATTGGGATTGAAAGTTGAACCTTTTAATTTCGAATGTTGAAATTTGAATTTCGAACCTTATCCGGTTACCCAAATAAAGTATAAAGTAACAAATAACAAGTGTTGGACAATATTGTCTATTGTTTACTTGAAAGATCTAACGATCTAAAGATGTTTTGAGTAAACAATGTATAACATTGTTTAAAAATGTTTATTCACTATGGAATACCGTATTTGGACGAACGGATAACGTTCGAAACTCAAATTTCAAAATTCAAAATTCAAAGTTCAAGTCCCCTTGCCCGAATGTGGACTCGAATCCACGCCCGCGCTAGCTGGGGTGCCGAAACTACGTGCCATTGCTTACTCACCGTTGGACTTTACTCGTGAATATCTTGGCCAATTTTTGTCGCGCGATATTAAAAAAAAAAGCGTTTTGCTTGGAAAGGGACATTCTATATGCTCGCGACCGGAAAACTAGTAGTTAAGATACACCCTGTATATGTATGTAAATATACGTCTGTCTGGATGATTTATTGTTAAGTGGCAATTTATTGCTTGACATTTTTGGATTTCTGCAATTTTGGGGTGGCGATATTTATTTATTTGTTTTTACTTTTATCGTGCTTCGAGGAGCTACCTTGTGGGTAATTTTCCGCTGATTACGAGTATCATGGAGTTTTTGACGAGAGAACGAAATTAAGGGGGGGAAACGGGGAAAAAGGGTTTGCAAGAACTTTTGATGATTTTTAATGGAAATTGAGGATTTTGGGAAAATGAATGGTGAATTCATATTTAGAGGATAAAAACACATTCAAATGGACTTAAAAAATTTTGAAAATTTGAAATCTTTGATTTGAAAAATCCATTTTTTTTCGGTTTTTGGCAAAAATAAGTGGCTTTACTGAATCGTCGGTTGTTTATTTTCTCCTTCGACTTGAAACTCCGCTCTGCGCTCATTTTCTTCGTCATAATTTTGTTTTAAAAATGCTGTGGGATTTATAAAGACCGAATGATTTTTCGATTTTTGGCAGAATTTCAAAGAGAGACCATCGATTTTCGCGCTCCCCATTTGCCACTTTTTAGGTCATTTTTCAAAGGTATTTTCTGGGAAAACTAATCGAGATATCAAGATGAATCCAACGCCATTCTCTAAGTCTATCAAAATGCTTCGTTAAACCTTTCGAACAAATTTATGTCACTCGAATAGCACCGGCGCTACGGCCGCTTGAAATTGCTCGATTATGGCTATTTTGGAAAAGTGGGGAAGAAAGACCGAAAGAAAAATTCGACTTTTTGATCAATTTCACGGGTTTATCCGATGGAAAATTATCCACCGAATACGAATATCATCGAGTTTCTAATCAAACCTCAAAATGACGCCGGAAAAATGAAAAAAAACGGGTTTCTATGGACTTTGTCGATTTTCGGTAAAAATTCCGGATTTTTGGGAAAATGAATAGTGAATTCATATTCAGGGGATACAACTACATCACATTAGAGTTATAAAAAAAAGTACAGAAAATCCAAACAAAAAAAATCGCCTCCGCCACAAAAAAGTTTATCCACTGACTCAGCGGCCATTTTTCAACTTCAAAATTGATAGAAAATTTCAAAATTGAGATATCGGGATGCATCCCACGCCATTTTCTAAGTCTGTCAAAAAGCTTTTCAAAAACCCTCCAACAAATCCCCGTCACTCAAATAGGACCATCACTACGACCATTTGAAATTTCCGGATTTTGGCCATTCGCACAGGTGGCAAAAAAAATCGAATTTTTTTTTCCTCGTCTTTTACACCATTTCAAACCTTTATACCCCGTGAAATTTTCCGATGATTACAAATATCACCGAGTTTTTCGCAAATGCTCAAAAATTCGTTTTCGAAACGCGAAAAACTCGTTTTCATACACTTAGCACGATCTTAAATAAAAATCGACGCGTTTAGAGAAAATTTACAATAAATTCACATTCAACATATAAAAATACATCAATTTAATGGCGGAACAAAAAAATCACATCCATGATGCGTTTTTTTCTTACAAAATATCGGCAAACAGCAAAGCGAAAAAAAAGTGCCTACGTGCACGTATCCCAGCGTGTACAAATAAGCATATGCGTATATAATTGAATATGTATAAGTATAATTGGAGAGGCTTATAATAATATGCTTTAAAAGAAGAGTAAAGTTTTTTTCGATGTCGACAGCCACGTCGTCTTGCGCATTTTAATTTAGGTGTGCATGCGTTCAACATGCAAGAACACGATGTGTGCGTACGCTTTGTACATTCCTCTTTGTTCGGAGTTACCTCACGCGTAACGTACGTATACACACACATATATATATAGTAAAGTGTTATTGGCAAATCGCATAATAATAATAATCCAAACAATAATAAGTAAAATAGCAATAAAAAATAGTTATTATAAAATGCAATATAATTATCATCCAATAAAATAATAAACAATTTGGCGAATGAAAAAACAAGAAAATAACAAATTTCAATACAATATTAAATCAAATTTCAATCGAATCGAAATCGAATTTTAATTGAATTGTTAATAAATTTGACAATTAACAGTAAATAAGATAATAAGCAATGTAACACATTTTTTTACAATTTTAAATAAAACTTTAATGGAATTGCTAATCAATTTAACGATTGTGAGTAAATAAAATAATAATTATTTAGAAAACAAGCAATATGGCAAAGAATAGCGAATTTATCAATTAAATAGCGAATAAAATAAGAATCCATGTAAGAGTAAGTAAAATAGCAATAAAAAAATAACGTTTGCAGCTATCCCCACAATTGCTGATTGAAATTCTCGTCGCGAGGGTTATGTATACAACGTCGAAATCCAAATTTCCAAGATCAAGGTCGCTCGGCACCGCGACAATTAATTTTCATCACGCAACCTCGTAGGAGCGGAAATCCGAGCGAGAGAGCGAGAGAGAAAGAAGATTTGTCCAGCGGAGAAAGTGTTCTGTTTTTTTTCCCGCCGTCCTTATTAAGAATAATTTTTTTGTTCCTTCCTCGTCTGAATTCGGGAACCCTGAGCGAACTCTTAACGATCTCGCAAAAATAAAAAATTACATTCGCGAGACGCGCGCGCATATCTCGAGGCGTAAAAAAAAGCGGGTAAAAAAAGGAAAAGAAAAGAAAACCAATCGTCCTCGCATGTTTGCGACTAAACGAGAGGGGAACAATCGAAGGACGTCTCCTTTCGTCCTGCTGGCCGAGAACGGTTCGACCCTGAGAGCCCGAACGAAAAATTTCCAGTATTGCAATTTTCACGAACGAGATTCTACTACACACGTATCGGCGATTGTGAAGAATTATATCGAATTTTGCATCGCGATTTTTCGATATTTCGAAAAACGTGAGTATCAACAACTTTCATATATTTAACTCAACCAAAGGATTCAGAAACAAATATGAATTTATTCGAATTAAATTCTTGCAATTCAATAAAACCATTTTCAGTTCCATTAGGAAGCTTTGCAACGACAGAAAATAATTATTTTTCATTTGAATATTTCACGATAGAATAAAACGATTGAGATAAATTAACGAGGATTTTCAATTTAATTAAAAAATTAAGAATTGGAAAAAAAGTATTTTTAATTCGACAAACATATTTTGAAGAATTCAAAGTAGAGAGTTTCGCTTTTGATATTTTTCATTACTTAATACGAAATTATGTTAAATTCAATCATATTTTAATATGAAATTCATACATTTTTTCTGCAATTGTGACATTTTTCATCCGTCTCCCTGAACATCAAATGAAAAGCAACCAATATTACTACATATTACATAATATATTCATATATATATATATATATAATATACAATATATAATAATAATGATATATTATATATTATTATTTAATTATATATTATATATATTATAATAATATATAATATATAATATATTAATATATTAAAATATTACATAATATTAAACATATATTACTACAACAAATATTACTACTCCGTGTGATTTAAATAAATAATTGCACAATTCGTATTTTCAAAAATTTTCCCGAATTTTCCCCCGACTTACCGGCTCGTATTTTGGCCATTTTTTTTACTCGTTACAATGCCTCTGATGGATCTCCGGAGGGCGTCAAACTCGTCGAATGTGTAGAAAAAAAAACGAAAAGAAAAGGAAAAGTGACGCGGAATAATTGAGTCACTGGGTCACGGAATACACGCGCACTTGAACATACGTACACACACGGACCCACTCACTCTCACACACACACACACACCCACACTATTTTAGGTGTGAATTAAAGACGAAAAAAAAACAAATGCAAAACAATTTCTCAGTCCTGCTCTCACGAGTGGCCGAAAGCAACCAAATAAATGCTGAGGACAGCTGTACACGTTTCTTTATACGTGCATTGCCCCTCCGTCTCTTCTGCTAGGGACAAACTCAAGCCAAAGGGGAATCGCGTTCCACGCACGTAAAGACGAGTCTTCGAAGTTTATCAAGTTTTTTTTTCTTCTATTTTTTTTTCTTCGGAGTAGGGGTATCGATGTAGAAAAATAAAAATTATTGGTTAATACAGGGTGACTCAGATGAAGCGTTACAAACTCGTAGCTCAGAACGTACCGATTATGATAAAAAATGATATGAGCTATGAGAGTAAAAGTTTTAGTTCCAAGTCTCGGAAAATTGGAATTGAAAATGAATTTGAAATGAACACAAGCTATGGAATAAAAGTTGCGAGACTCTCGAAGCGCTTACCAGACTTGGAATTTTAATTTCGAATCTCTTAAAACATTTATGAGACTTGGAATTTAAATTTTGGGTATCTCGAAATACTCATGAGACTCGAAATTGCATCTCAAAGTCTCAGGAGTACTTCAAGAAATTTGAAATTAAAATTTCAAGTCTCATGAGTATTTTAAAAGATTTGAAATTAAAATCGCAAGTCTCTCGAAAAACTCATGAGACTTGGAATTAAAATTTTGGGTCTTTCAAAATCCCCATGAGACTTAGAATCCCAACTTTGGGTCTCTCAAAGTGCTTACGAGACTTGGAATAAAAATGTCGAGTCTCTTAAAATACTTATGAGACTTGCGACATAAAATTGCGAGTCTCGGGAAATTAAAATTTGAAATGAATTTGAAATAAACAAAAGCTATGGAATACCTTTTTCCAATCTCTTAAAATATTCATTGAACCTAGAATTTAAATTTCGCGTCTCTTAGAATACTCACGAGACTTGGATTTTAAATGTAGAGTTCCTTACATCACTCATGAGACTCGAAATAAAAATTCCAAGTCTTATGAGTACTTCAAGAGACTTGCAATTCTAATTCCAAGTCGCATGAGCATTTTAAGAGATTTCGAATTTATTTCTCAAGTCTCTTAAAATACTCATGAGATTTGGAATTTAAATTTCGCGTCTCTTACAATACTCGTGAGACTTGGATTTTAAATGTAGAGTTCCTTAAATCACTCATGAGAGTCGAAATAAAAATTCCAAATATTATGAGTACTTCAAGAGACTTGAAATTCTATTTCCAAGTCGCATGAGTATTTTGAGAGATTTCGAATTTAATTCTCAAGTCTCTTAAAATACTCGTGAGACTTGGATTTCAAATGTAGAGTTTCTTAAATCACTCATGAGACGCGAAATAAAAATTCCAAGTCTTATGAGTACTTCAAGAGACTTGCAATTCTAATTCCAAATCGCATGAGTATTTTAGAAAATTTGGAACTTAATTCTCAAGTCTCTTAAAATACTCATGACACTTGGAATTCAAATTTCGCGTCTCGTAGAATACTCGTGAGACTTGGATTTTAAATGTAGAGTATCTTAAATCACTCATGAGACTCGAAATTAAAATTCCAAGTCTTATGAGTACTTCAAGAGACTTGAAATTCTAATTCCAAGTCGCATGAGCATTTTAAGGGATTTGGAATTTAATTCTCAAGTCTCTTAAAATACTCATGAGACTTGGAATTGAAATTTCGGGTCTCTTAAAATGCTCATGAGACTTAGAATTCCAACTTCGAGTCTCTCAAAGTGCATACGAGACTTGGAATAAAAATGTCAAGTCTCTCAAAATACTCATGAGACTTGAAATATAAATTTAGGTCTTTAGAATTACTGATGGGACTCGAAATTTAAATTCCAAGTTTCATGAGTATTTTAAGATATTTGGAATTGAAATGCCAGGTCTCTCAAAAAACTCAGGAGACTTCGAATTAGAATTCCGAGTTTCTCCAAACACTCATGAGACATGGAATTTAAATCCCATGTCTCTTAAAACACTCACGAGACTTGGAATTCAAATTCCGAATATCTTGAAATACTCCTGAGACTTGGAATTTCAATGCCGAGTTCCTCAAAATACTTATGAAGCTTGGAATTTCCATTTCAAGTCTCACGACTCACAAAAGTACTCCATAAAAAATACTGTTTTTATTTAAATACTGTTGAAAATAATGTTCTCAATAAATAAAAAAGGGGTACCAATTCAATAATCCTAACGTGACATTGACGGCTGTACCCAAGGTCAAATCAACATTGCCATATTTTTTTGCTCTCGAAACGATACAACTGCAATTTGAAAGTTTATTTTCATTGTGATCTGTAACTTCTGAACGAGTTTGGCCCGCTTTATTTTAAACACCCTGTATACTTGCTGTACGCGAATGTACGAGTGTGTAATTCACGTATACTTTGTGAAAAGAGTATGTAATTCCTGCAAGCTCGCATCTATGTGACCGTTCATTATACACGTGAGGCTGATTTTATTGTTACTAGTGGCTTCTTCTGCAGTCACGCACCTCGTCGCGCCATCGCGAACGACGTCGAAAAAAAAACGAGCAAAGAAGAAGAAAAAGAAGAAAAAAGCGAGAAAAAAAATAAGAATAAGATTGGTCAAGACAATCCTGATGTTGAATTTGTTCGGGAGAGTTTGAAAAACTCGTGTCGTCGTGCATCGAGTGTCCGTTACCACTTGGCCACGTCGCACAGCTCGCTCGACTCTCGACTCTTGCTACACTAATGTTTTCCAGTTGCGATGCCAATTACGATGATAACATAAGATTGTCCAACGTCTGTGTGTGGAAAACAATGCGTTTTTTTTCTGCTCTCAGCTTGTCGGAGTAGTTTGGTTAGATTGCAGGATTTGTGATCCTTTTTTTCGTGTATAGCAGCGCAAGATTAATTTTCTTCTGTTATACCTGAATTTTGGAAAGTTCGCGTTTGTTGGATTTGCGGGAGGGGAAGGTAGAAATGGCGATGATTGGTTTTGCGATAATAATCGAGCGATTGGTAATTTTTTAATCACTTCGATCGTTGATTCATTTTTTGCAGCTGCGCTCATATCAATTATTCATATAGTTTCAATGGGAGACTGGAATTATGGAAAATTATTTTCTCAAGGACGGTAGACTGTAATTGTATAAATATTAATATTTCTCGAGCCGATGAAAATCATTGATTAATTATTTATGAAAACATTCTTGCCTTGCATTTTTTTTGTCCAGCAGCATGGATATCAAAAATTGATTTACTTGTGATAAAGAAAAATAATTGAAATTTAAACAAATTCGAATAAATCCCTATTGCAAGTAACACTTTTTTCTTTTAAGAAAAGAAAACTATTTCTCTCTCCCTCTCTCTCTCTCTCTCTTTCTCGTTTTTCGAGTACTTATATTATCAATATCTAAATAAAAATCGTTTGTACGAGTATGAAGAGTTTGATTGATTTTTATTTTTACTTTGATTTGTTTATTTTTATATATTTTATTATTGGGTCTTTATTCATTGATTTAAGATGATTTATTATTTACTTTAGACTTTGATCTTTATTTTGATAGATAGCTACATATATATATACACATATGGTTATTAGATATTTATTATTAAGATTATATAAGATGATTTACTATTTACTTTAGACTTTGATCTTTATTTTGATAGATAGCTATATATATATATATATATATATATATATATATATATATATATATATATATATATATATATATATATATATATATACATATGGTTAGATCGTGTCCTACTACCCAAGTGCACCCTGATCAGGCATTGATTTTTTACCCTGATCATGTTTTGATGTTTTACCCTGATCAGGCCAAAGTCAGGGAAAGTGTTACAAAAATGATCAGGACTTGTTCAAAAATCCTGATCATAGCGTGCAAAAAAAATCAGGATGCCTGATCAGGTCTTTTTTGTATTCGGAGCAGAATTTTGGGTTTTCGCAAACCATTTCTACAAATGATATGGATCGAAAATACCAAAGTAACTTCTTAAAGTAATTGGCACGCTATGCTTGGTACATTTTTTCACACCGCAGGCCATCAAAGTCAGATGTTCGAATTGGTTTGTACGAAAATTCGACACGTGATCTTTCTCCATAAAGTTTGCTTAACATTTAAGGTTAAAACGAAGAATTTCCTCGATAAAGCCAATAACCAGGAGTATCTTTTTATCGGAAAAAAATAAGTTAGCATTTGTAGAAATGGCATGCGAAAAACCAGAGCAGACGATTTCTATCTCAAAAACCGTGGGACTTTTATTTGCTAAACTGAAATTCTAACATATGGTGGGACATGAGCTGACATATCGACAGTAGCAGGATTATCCATTCATAACAGGACACCCTGTACATATATGTAGGTATAAGCGTACGCGGAAAACGTCAGATCTCCGAGTGCTCGGGGGAAGTTGAATGAGTCATAGTAATTGCTAAGTCAACGTGGCCATCGATGGGACTCAATAACCGCTGTAAACAGAAATACTAGTCGCCAAACTGTCTTATTTACACATCACACACACCCATACATTCATATGCAGGAAAAAATACATGTCCATAAATGGGACTAAAAATAAAATAATTAAGAATAGAAATCTTGTTAAAGTGTTTTATTATTGACCAAACTGTAAAAAAAAATATATATATATATATATATATATATATATATATATATTAAAAAACAACGACTGGATTCTTCTTATTACGGTTATTATTCATCAATATATATTCAATCTTTAATAGAAAGTCAATTTATTTCAATAACTTTATTCAAATCAATTTTATGAAAAATAACGATTAAATTAAAAGAAAATTCTTTAAAATTCAATGCGAAATTCAACGAGCACTTAGTGAGTTGTTATCAATATTGAAATTATACATCAAGCCATTATCCATTCAATATTCAATATAAAATTTATTAATTGCAATTGTTCTATTAAACTAAATTTGATTAAAGTCAATTATTTTATTGAAATACCATTAAATATGTATTCAATAAAATTCAATGTGAAATTCAATAAGCGCTAAGGAAATAGTTATAAATATCGAAATTATGTATCAAGCCATTATCCATTCAATATTCAATATAAAAGAAAATCAATTCCAATTTGTCTAATAAAATAGATTTGATAAAAATCAATTATTTCATTGAAATAAAATTCAATACATATTCAATCAAATTCAATGTGAAATTCAATAAGCGCTAAGGAAGTAGTTATAAATATTGAAATTATGTATGAAGCCATTATCCATTCAATATTCAATAAAAAAAAAATCAATTTCAATTTGTCTAATAAAATAGATTTGGTCAAAATCAATTATTTCATTGAAATCAAATTCAATATATATTCAATAAAATTCAATGTAAAATTCAATAAGCGCTAAGGAAATTAATATAAAAGTTGAAATTATATACCAAGCAATGCATATACACAAATGTCACTATAACCGACTGTCTATTACGAAAGATGGTATATCTGCGCAAAATCGAACTATCACGTTGCAGCTGAGCGATATATTATGCTTGGGTGTATGCAATACATACGTACGATTGTAGCGCTTCGGGAGCAACAAGTAACGGTAACCATTAGCTGGTCAGTCGACGCGACGATCGCATGACTTGCGAATCACATGGACAATTTTTTTCATTCCATAAATACAAACGTTACAAATGCAAATTCTGCCACTAAAAATATTTTTAAAAACCAACGTTCCGCAAAAGCATAAAAAAA
>OX632368.1:14526397-14563507 GCA_951751655.1 Ophion costatus | reverse complement strand
AAAAAATTGTTTTTTTTTTCCTTCCTCGACGCCAATGCATTAGATGAATTGAAAAAAAAAAATTAAATACTTTTTTCGCGTCATGGTCGTCAATTTTTTTTCTTTAATTTTAAATCTCTGGGGCTCTTTCCTCATATTTTTAGTGCTTTTTAAAATCGAAAACTCACTTTTGTGCTTTTTTTTCGATGACATAATACACTTGGAGGATACACGAAAATGTGAATAAATTTTTTCCGGGTTGCTCGGCCATTTTCGATCTTTTTTCACTCGAACAACATGACCATAACGGGGACAGCACCAAATATTTGAGCAGCAAATTTGAGGATGATAATTGTAGTAACGTTAACAGCAGAAATAACAACAGCTGTGGTAATAATAATAATGATAATGACAATAGGGGTGGCATTCATTGTTAAAAAATTGGTAAGCGTTATAACTGATGTTTAAAAAAAAATACGTTCTGAACTAAAGAGTTTCAACGAAAATCTGGTAATTATGTTGTTTGAGGACTTTCCGAAAAACGACGGGAATTTTTTTTGTCACCGTGATATTGTTTATTCCTTTATGTTGAGTGATATTCCGTCGGGGGAGGCTGACACTTTCCATCGGTTCCATAAGTTATAGGGTTTTGAAGTTTGCCGAAACACGCGACAAAATACGGAATTTTTCAAATATTTCGACGCCTGTATTGGCGGCTAGAGGGGGGGGGGGGGGATTCATAACAAAGCCTTTTTAAGTGCAAGGCTGAAAATAAATAGCGGCGGTCACCCAACCATAAAAATCTATAGGGTTTTAAGTTTACGAAAACACGTTATAAAATAGCGTATTTTCGAACATTTTTGGAACACTTATATTGGATGCGGGGAGTGGGGGGTTTATAAACGAAGCCTTCCTAAATCCCCTTGATCCGCTCTGTTTTTGTGTGTTGTATGCAGGTGTCCGATGCGGCCGTGCAGGGGGTCGGGGGGGCAACCCCCAGGTGGGGTCAAGGGGCAGGGCCCCTTGTGGGAGCGCAACCGCCCCCCTCCCCAAAGTCACTACACGTAGTTTTTGAATATATTTAAATTAACTACAATAGTACTACTTTGAGAATTTTCGGGGCCCCAATAATAACCCAAGCAAACGTAAATTAACCCAAATAAACCCAAACAACGGCTGCGGGGGGTGACCAACGGGATTTCTCTTATAAATTCCCCCCACCTCCCACTTCCAATATAGGCGTCCAAATATTTAAAAATACCCTATTTTATTACGTGTTTCCGGGAACTTCAAAACCCCATATTTTATGGAATTAACAGAAAATGTCAGCCTCCCCCGATGGAATATCAATAATGGTGTGGACAAAAAGAAAACCCGTCGTCTTTCGGGAAAGTCTTCAAACTGGATAATTACCGAAATTCGAAACCCGATAATGATAAATATTATAATTAAATATGGGATAACAAGAAACACACTACACGATTGAAAAAAAATAATGTTATATTTTCTTTTCAAAAATCAAAACTTGTTATTATCATTATTATTACTATCAACATCGTCATTATTATTACTTGTATGCACAATGTGTCTGGTGCGGCCCTGCAGGGGGTTGGGTGGGGTCAGGGGGGGGCGCAACCCCCCGGGGGTGCCCTGCCCCAAAAATACTAAACGTAGTTTTTATATATATTTAAATTAACTACAATTATATTACGTTTGTACAATTATTTATCTGAAATTAATCCCCCCTCCCCCGGGGGGTTAAATTCCGGGGGGGCGTAGTTTGTATATATATTCAAATGAGCTACAATTGTACTACGTTTGTCCAATTATTTTATTTGAATTAACCCCCCCCCCCCCCTCCCCGGGAGGCAACCTCACGGGGGGCGGGATTTGACCAATCCAGCTAAAATTGACTTCTATTTGTATTATTATATTTACTGCCATTTTGGGGATAAGGGAACAAGAGTTTAGAAATCAAAATGCAACTCTAATAACGATTAATAATAATAACAATAATAATCACGAATCATACGAGTTAGGAGGATTTTGGAATGAACACAGATAAGATTTAAATACACGAGATAAAGTAAGAAGGGGCCTTTATCAAAAAGAGAAGAAAAAAAATACAAAAACAATTATTATCAAATGGACGTACATGTGAGCAAGCGTGAAAAAAATTCTAAGAATACCGGCCAGCCTCGGACGCGAGATCGTTGCTGCAAATACGATTTCTAACGCGTGTCCTTTTTTTTCCACCGATAATTTCGCAACCTGCGTCGACATAGAGATCAGGTCCACGGACAGCGGGTTTTTTTCCTCGTCATCAACGAGATGGATGTTCCATTCAAAGTCCGGGGGTCGATAACGCATGTACGCGACGATCCTCGTCTGCGTCACATTGTGATTTCTACTTATTCAAATGAGCGGCACGTCGATCGGTCAAAAGTATTGGAAAAAATGAAGAAGAACAGGAAGAAAGAGAAGAGAAAAACGCGCATTAAAAGATGGCACGGTTTTTTAATTTCCTGCTTGTTTTTTTTTCCTGCGGATACTTTCCGGGATGTCTGGCATGAATTTAATATTTTTTGCGCACGTGACGAGTTTTTTTTCGCTCAGGGATCTTTTTGAGCGAGGAATTATTTTGGGCTCGAGATTGAGAGGACATTTTTGGAAGTTCTGATCGACTTTTTTTTCGTCACCAGCGAGTTTTTTTTATGAGGAAGAAGAATACGAAGGAATAGTGGCATTTGTTATTAAAATTTAGTTGTTTTTGTATTGATTTATCGAGGCTGGGCACTAGATCGAATTATCTTTTTTAAAAAAATTACGCGAAAGCTGCGAGCGGTCAAAAAATATTTGGTGTCGCTCAAGCCTCCCGAAATTTAAATTTTCACTAAAAAATCGATTTTTTTTCTCGTTCCCTTCTCACCCATGAATTCTACGCTTTATAATGTTAACATTAAGGAAGCTTTCCAGTGTCTCAGCCCGAAAAATCGCTGTTTTTCGCGATTTTTTTTTTAAAGAAAAAATAATCTAATCGGTCTGATTTTTTTTTGTATATTAATTGGGTATTGAAGAATACAAAACAATTTTTTAAAGAGCGATTTATTTATTAATTAATATCTATAAAAATGATGAAACAATTGTTGTAGAAAATGCACTTGGATGTGGTGTCCACGTTGGGGGTCACAATTTTGATCTGAAACAAAAAACACAAAAAGATTATTGATCGGTATATAATTGGCTTTCGTGCTATGGAGGCTTTTTTTTTTTTTTTTGCAAAAATGGCGCCGGTTTGAACAAAAAGTATCGATTTTAGCATTTTTTTTGGCAGTTTTTTTTACAAAAAAATAGGAAGATGTCAAAAAAAAAAAAGCTTCCATAGCACGATAAACAATGGCGTTAAGAATATTGTGTAAAAAATTCAACTCGATAGCTTTAAAACTCTGCCCTCCAAGTTGGACACCATTTTTGAAAAATGCTGTTTCGAGAAAAACGCGTTCAAAGTTTCGCTGTAGCTGTAGCGCTCCGTTGCCTTCTTCCAAGAAATGCTGTACAGTAAGCGAAATAATCTGAATTTCGGCATGAAAATTTCAGGGAATATTCGGAAGAGTGTATACTATTCGATAAAGTAAAAAAAAAAATCGATTTTTTGAAAATTTCACACTGGAAAGCTCCCTTAAGCTAGTGAAAGCTCTGGCCGGCCAATGAATATTTAATGGTCGCTCGACAGCTTCGAAATATCCAATCGTCGCGAATTTTTTTGTTCTCTCCTAACTCATAAATTTAACACTTTGTTAAATTTTTACAACGATTAATCCTTTTTTTATTTAGAAACGGATTTTTTAAGTTTATCTCACACTTCTGAACCGACAAAACGGGGGACTTATAATTTTGTTTACGGACAAGAGATTTAAAGAATTATTTTATGAGAATGAAGATTATGATTCTTGGGTTAGTAGTGTGAGGTAAATTTGAAAATTCTGTTTGCGAAGAAAAACGATTAAATGCTTTGAAAATTTTACAAAGTATCAAATTTATGAGTGAGACGAGTAAAACAAAATTGGCGAGAATTGGAAATTTCGAAGCTCTTGAGCGACCACTGAATATTCATTGACCGGCTAGAGCTTTCGCGAGGTTAATTAAAAAAATTATATAGCGTAAAATTCATCGGTACGAAGTGAAAAAAAATCGATTTTTTAATGAAAATTTGATTTTTTTGGAGGTTTGAGCGACCTTTAAATATTTTTTGACCAGTCGCAGATTTGGCAACAATTTTTTTTTCTTTAAAGAAGATTCTCGGATGGTGAGAAAAAGGAAAAGAAAATTTTTGCCCTTTCTCAAAGTATATGTATAAATATTTTCTCAAAATTATGCGAAAAAAATTGAAATATAAAACATACATTTTAAAAGCTTGAGGCGTGAAACGTCATAAGTACTAATACGACTATCAAATTTCTGAAAAACGGTGTCGAGGTTTTCAAATTTATGTTTCGTATTTTTAAAATATCTACGTTTATGTACCTTTTGAGTACTTGCACCTATGACGAGTGAACAAGGAAGGGACTTTTTTGTAATTATGCTGTTTGATTCTCAATTTTACTGAACGTTATTTTTTACTTTTCAGAACACTACTCTTTAAATAAAAGTTCAAAAAATCGTTTAAAGAAAAATGTTTACCTTCATCTTTCATTTTTCAGACCAACTATTGTCGAGTTAAAAATCCAGCCGTTGGACCACATTTTTTTATACAGGGGCTCTATTATACTTAAATAACGTTGTTTATTTCTAATTTTCAAATAAAAACTGCACGAAATAAGTTTAATGTATGCTCAATAACATACATTCTTTCCAAATCCCAAATAAATAATCTAGTAAACGAAAAAAAATCGGAAAAATGACTTTTTATCGGCCCGTCACATTGGTGCCCCCTTCAAATTTAATGAAAACAAAATATCATTGTGTAGAAATTTTTTTCGTGACGTATGATTATTATAAGATTGTCAAGAATTATCAATTGAGGAGAATTTTTTTTCTGTTGGATCTTACAATAAAATATGAATACAAAGTAGAATTAAATAGAGAAAATATTTATTAATAAATGGAAATAAATTATGGAAATAAAAGGTGATCCCGGATAATGACCAAATAAAATATTCACAAATGTGATAATCGATTATCCTCTTATGCGGAACGCAAAAATGTAAAAAATGAAAATGTACTGTACACTAAGCTGGTTAATGTTACAGCAATCGCAAGACACGTGCAATAAATAAATAAATAAACAAATAATCGATCATTCGAAATTAACATTAATTGTTCATTCTAATTCATTAAAACTTCACAATTTTTATTGAAATTCAATACGTTTTATTGAATTAATCGTTCATTTTAATTAATAAACATTTCACCATTTTCACCATCGATTATTAAAATGACTATTAATCGTTCGTTTTAATGAATACAAATTTCACCATTTTCATTGAAATTCAATATGTTTTGATGGTCCAATAATCGATTATTAAAATGATTATCAATCGTTTATTTTAATCCAAAATTGGTCAACAAATTGTCCGAGTTTCGTAGATCCACGAGATAATCAAAGTTACTTTTTGTTCAGGCGAAAAAAAACAATGCAAATCGGAGAAAAAGTGCGAGGAAAGATTGAGATTTGAGTGAGCTTGAACAGTCTTTCGTCTCGGTTGAAAAAAAAAGCAAAAATCATTGTGAGTAAAGTGGAAACGTACAAATAGTTTTCCAGGAAGAATATCTCGTCTTGGCTCATTCGCTATTACTTTCTCGCGTTTTCGCAGTGACTCGCGTGTCCCGCCAAGACAAAGAGTGAAAAAAACTTTTTTAATCTATCCTCCTCGCCATCGTCATCGTCGTCGTTGTCGTCGGGAGAGCGCTCGTCCTACTCTCAACTCCTTTTGCCATACTACGGGCATTAATTATTACTCCCGCCCTCGCGAGGGTCTTGGTCTCGTTCCCACCGAGTTTTCCTGTCGCCTGAACGCGCACTCGCGCTTCGTACACCGTCCAAAATTATTTCGCCCGCCTACCGAGACATCCTCGAGCGAAACATTTTTCACGCTGGTTAATCTTTCGCCCGACGCGAAATAATTCCCCGAAATTTTGAGAAAATACTACAATCTTGTAATCTTGTTGCATTATTTTTTATTGCTCTTCATTACCTGTAATTCACGAGGCCTCGTTAGGCGAACGAAAAAATTAGGATTTTTAGTTGTTTGGAAATGGGGAATTGAGATTGTAATTTTATTGGAGTAAATCGGTCGATTGCGGTGTAATTTTGATAGGACTATTAGAAATATATGCATTTTTTTATATCACAAATATTTATGATAATTGATGTCATTTTTTGATTTTTATAAATTAAATTTTCGTCATTCGAATAATCAATACATTTATATCGTGATATTCATATCATTTATATCGTACTATATACGACGGTGAAGTCGTTAGAATGCAATGGAAATGAGATTTTAATTCTATTTCGGAATTTTTTTTGCCAGATTTGAGCTGCGGACACCACGCAACCATTTTTTAGATTTCTTGTTTAGTGATCTGCAACAAATCTGAAAAATGTGGATTTGGATAACAATGAAAATAAGAAATCGAGAACAACTTTCGTTACGTTCCAACGATGCGAACTTCAACCCCATTAATATATATATATATATATATACATATATAGGGCTGCTGGTTATTGATCACAAAACTATAATACAAAAAACAATATTTGAGAAAACCTATTGTGCATTAAATTTCATTTGTGTATATATATATTAGGGTGGTTAAAAAAATCGACCTTTTTTTCTCAACGGAATGTTAAGAAAAATACAGTTTTGCAAAATTTGAGGGTTCTAAACAATTTTTTACTTAGTGCTCAAACGCTTTTTTCATGTTTTTTTTCATGATTATCGGAGTATTCATGTTTTTAAATCTTGATGCAGAAAATGTTAATGCGTGATCCGATGTAAGACATGATTTAATTTTTTCTGTCACAATACACAATTTTTTTTAAATATTTTTTTTCACCATAAACAATTTGTATTTACAAATTAAGAATTAATGTATGTAATTTGGTTGTGAAAATTATATGAACTACTTCATGAACAAAAACATGGTGTTTACATCACTTAACGTCTAACAAGTATGCGTGTTTTTTGGAATAGTATGTTGTTTTGGGGTAATAAAACAAATGAAGAAGAAAAAATTGACGAAAAATCGAAAAAAAAATTTAAAGTCGTTTGAACACCACCTAAAAAAATGTTTAGACGTCTCATATTTTGTATGAATGACTTTTTCATAACGTAGAAACATTTTCCGTTGAGTAACACGAAAAAAAATTAATTTTTTTTACCCAAATAAAATTTAATTCGCAATAGGTTCTCTCACTACTTTTTTTTGTATTGTATTTTTAAATTATATTGCACAATTTAATTTAATTATATTGCACATTTGATATAATTGCTCCTAGGGTTCCTATACACTTATGGAATAGAAGTATCTCAAATTGTGTAACACAAAAAAGCTGCAACAAAAACAAGTGCTGTAAAAAATCGTAATTTTCTTCTTTAAATTGCAAAAAAGATGAATAAAATATGAATGTAGATATACCAAATATAAAAAATGTATAATTATAGTACAGCCGTGTTTCTCGCCATAATTTACATCGTAAAAGGCAGGAGAGGCGAAAAAGGAGAAGAAAGGAAAACTAGTAATTTGTTACGAGCGTATACCGGCTAATTTTCGTGTGCAGAAGCAAAAATCATTTGCATTCTGACATTCACTGCAAAACATTGTACTTTATTGCGCGATTTGTGCAAGAAGCAAGTATTGGGAGCGGAGAAGAAAGAGAATTTTTCCACTCGCAGCTGTCCGGCATGGGAGACGAGGAAACAAAAAAAGAATTTTACGCTCGTGGAAAAATACTCGAGGGCGCGGGCAGCTCGGAAATTGAACGGAGAGAGATCCGACGAAAAAGGGGGACAATGAAAATTAACCTGCTGCCTGGCGATGCAAAGTGCGAAAAATATTTTACAATGGCGAGTGAGCGGAGTTCGAGCAGTCTCAAGAAATAAATTATACCGTGCATTCTGTGTACAGGGTGACCGGAAAATAAATCATTCTCGTTTACGATAATTGTTCAATTCAAAAATCACCAGCCGAAAAAAATAAGAATTATCAAAATACTCACTGAAAATTAAACAAAAAAACAATTTTATTAATATTTCAAAACTGTGATGAAATATTACAACCATCAAATCTGCGGGAATCCGAATTGATAAAAGTAATATTTGAGACAAAAATGTAAAACAAAATTTAAAAATGTTTAAACTTAAAAAAAAAGTTGAAACAAAATTGATTGAAAAAAACATTTTTTAAATTGCAAATAAAAAAATGTTAACAAAATTATTAACTTTTTCAACTATTATATTCGCCCGGAACTTTACAAAATTCAATCCAAACTCGTGAAAAATTTCGAACTTGAAAAAACGAGATGACAAGACAATAGATTAACAAAAATAATCCTCGAAATAAAGGTTACTAAATTATTTATTTATACAATTATTCGTACTACCCCTCCCAAGTATATATTTATTAATTTCGAGCCCCAAAAATCCAACAAAACATAAAACCTAAAAAATCCAAGAAAATTGCACGATCCAACATTAATATTTCGACTTGAAAAAATCTTCATTGCATAAAACTTCATTTCTGTGCCTGCTTCAAGTGCTTTCGTTAACGACTCTGTGTGCGGTAAAAAAATGAACACCCGGTACATTGGACTTGCCGGAATCTCGCGAGATTTTATTTGACGGAATAAACGAAGTGAACGAGTCGTTGGACAGTATTCGACATTCCTTACCGATTCTGTACGTTTTTCTCTGTTCCTTTATCACTTAAAAAAAAAATAATCCTTCTGTTTCGACGTTTTTTCCCGGAGATGAGAGTCCAATTTGTCGTCGCGAGACGGCGAGATGACAAAATCGAGTCACGTGGTGCAGTGCATAGGTATAAAGTCGAAGTAAAACGTCGAGTAAGACAGAATGAAAAAAAATGTGATAGTTTTCTTCCAGGTGGATGTTAAATCCCGTACTTTCTAGACACGCGTGCGCTCTCAAGAGCTGACAGTCGTCAACTGCGATGTCGCACCGTTCGTCACTCAGCTGTCCACGTGGCTCTTTATTTTCTTCCTCGGTCCCCAAAGAATTCCTGTTCTCATTAGGAACAAAATAAAAAGAAATGCAGGTATTATTTTTTTTCTCTTTTGCTTCTGCAGTTTATTGATTTTGGTATATGTTCGAGTGCTCCAGATGGTTCGAGTTGATTCGGTTGATTAGGCTTGATCGAAGAGTGGTCCTAAAGTATAAAATATTAATTCGTCTCAATCGCAATTAATTGAATATGCATTTAAATGAATTTGTATTCATTGGCGATGCATTTATATATACTTGGTTTGATTGAAAATGCATTTAAATGATTTTGTAGTAATTGGAAATGCATTTCAATTATTTGGCATTAATTGAAAATGCATTTCAATTATTTTGTATTAATTGAAAATGCATTTCAATTATTTCGTATTAATTGAAAATGCATTTCAATTATTTTGTAATAATTTAAAATGCATTTCAATTATTTTGTATTAATTGAAAATGCATTTCAATTATTTTGTATTAATTGAAAATGCATTTCAATTATTTTGTTTTAATTGAAAATGCATTTCAATTATTTTGTATTAATTGAAAACGCATTTTAATTACTTTTAATTACTTGAAAATGCACTTAAATTAATTTGTATTAGTTGAAAATACATTTCAATTATTTTGTATTAATTGAAAATGCATTTCAATTGTTTTCTTTTAATTGAAAATGCATTTCAATTATTTTGTATTAATTGAAAACGCATTTTAATTACTTTTAATTACTTGAAAATGCATTTAAATTAATTTGTATTAGTTGAAAATGCATTTCAATTATTTTTTATTCATTGAAAAGCATGTTTATTATTTTTAATTACCTGAAAATGCTTTTTTATTATTTTTTATGACTTGACAATACATTCCAATTACTTTGTATTTATTGAAAACGCATTTTTTAAATATTTTTTAAAAATTAATTGAAGACACTTTTTTTATTGGTTTGTATTAGTTGAAAATGCATTTCAACAAATTTGTATTAACTGAATATGCATTTTAATTAATTTCAATCAATGGAAGATGCATTTCAATCAGTTTGAAGCAATTCGACATTGATAACGGTCTGATTGCAATTAATTGTAGACCAACAAAGCTTCAACGCAATCGTTATTAATGAAAATTCATTTACACCGATTCTAATTAATTCTACTTAGCCCATACTAGCTTCTATCGACGTGCATGGATGACCATGACCATTAATTCTAAGTATCTAAGTATCTAAATTCTAATGTCAGTGCCCAACAGTAGCACAAGAATCCAGAAGGAAAAAAAAAATGTTTGAATCAGTTTGAATCAGTTTTAGTTTATATATATATATATATATATATATATATATATATATATATATATATATATATATATATATATATATATATATATATATATGTATTTTTGCAATATTTAGATATATATATATATATATATATATATATATCGATTTTAAGCATATACATGCTCAAAATCGATTTTCCGTGTGGGGGATACGATTGACCAACAGTCTCGTCGTAAACTTTATTATTGCCTACTCTCACTCTCCGTAGCTGGTTGGAAAGGTGAATAGTCGTCGATAAGGGAGTAGCATACGCCTAGGAGGGGCATAGGTAAGGCGAAGGACGAGGCGGTGGGAAAGAGGTCGCGGGGGTGGGGGAAGGAGTGAAGGGTATCGATGGGGCGAGGGAGGGGAAGTTTTCCAGCAGCGTGCATCGGTAATTGCAACTTTCTCGAATAGTCTTTCGGCGTGTATCTAGCCGAGGTTTATAAACAAACGCGGAAGGGTACGTGTACACCAGGCGAGCTCGTTCTATACCGGTATTTCGCTGGAAAATGGCGGAGAACGGCGGTGGCGAGGGCGGGGCGGGGAGGGGGGAAAAAACTACGAGGGGGAGAAGGGCAAGTGGTAGAGCAAAGTTTCAAGAGAGGAGGATATTTCTCGCGGGAGTGAATTTTCGCTATGCTTGGCGAGATATAGCGACGATCGTCAGTGCACAACCGGCGAGCCGATCGCTATACACCGGTCGATCGACGCACGCGCATGCGCGTTGCCATTCGACGATTAAAAATAAAAAAAAATAAAAAAAAATAACGAAAAAAAAGCAAAAAAAAATAGAGCAAAGAACCGAAAAGACGAAAATTACGAGTGAATCTGAGTTTTTTGTTGCTTTTTTTTGGTCAACTTTTTTTTTCGTCTCTCGAAACGATCGGAACTGCGGGCCGAGATAATAAGAGGCGGGGATTTTTCGCTCGCTTGGCACGATACTGCATATGGTAAATAAAAGTAGCTAGTTCGATGAGGATGAAGGACGACGATACCTCTAGGCGAAGGAACGATTGCTGATTTTCGTGATTTTTTTTTTAAAGGAAAGATTTGTTTACTATTTTTGAGACTTAGGGTATGGCTTATTACTTATTTTGGCTGTTACGTGGTATTTTTTTATTTTTATTAATCTTCGAAAATAGCGGAGGTGTGGCACGGTCTTCTAAACGTGTCGTCGCGGATGTTGATCTGAAAAAAAGCCAACGAAGATTTTTCTAAGGATGTTGAGTCCCTATGAAACATGTCAATTTTAATTGTTTAATAAACAGCTTCTTAATCGTCATGAAATTTTTACACGACCTCCTGAATACGTCATGTAAAAACATATCAAATTTTCAGAATTCTATCGTCATTACTTCAAACTCCTTAGGGGTTGAAATAAAAAATGATAAGATAATTCTGAAAATTTGGTATGTTTTTGTATGAAGTATTTAAGAGGTCGTGTTAAAATTTCACGACGATTAGGAAGCTCGTTATTAAAAAATTAACATTTTGTTGAGAACAATTTTTAAAAGAAATAAAAAAAAATTATCAATAAACTTCGTTTTGTTTCCGTTGCTTTCAGTATATTGTAGATATTACAAAATTTAGAGGTAAAAAAGAAAACTTATTGCAAAGTTACATCAGTTTCCATAAGACAACATTTAATTTGTGAATGTTAATTGTTCAATAACGAGCTTCCTAATTGTCGTGAAATTTTTACACGACCTCTGAAATACTTCATACAAAAACGTATCAAATTTTCAGTATTTTATTATCATTTGCGATTTGGGACTCAACATCCTTAAGGGGCCAGTCCACTTTGGAGCCACGAAAAAAGGCCACTCTCGCGATTTTTTTTAGGATTTTATAAAAGATATGAGTCTAAAAGTTGTTGGGCTTGATAAATAAAATCTTGAAATACATTTTAAAAAAAATGTAATTCTTTTTTATTCATTTTTAAGTACAATAACTATAGTTTAACGTAACGCCTCAAAAATAGGTGGGCCAGGTAGCTCCATTACAACTTGCAACGGCTTGTCTGAAACAAAAAAATCAAAGTCCATTAGATTCAGTATGACACCAGCTGCAAAATGACCCACGGATATAAAGTTTTATCAAAATTAAAAAATGGCAGATGAAAAACGAAAAAAAGTAAAAAAAAACGCGTTTTTTCGCAAAGAAAGAGTAAAAATCAAAATTTTAAAACCATCGAGGGTCGTCTTGTTGCGAATCATGTTTAAAATATGTGGTTCAAATTTCAAGAGAATCCGTTTATTCGTTTTAGAAATACGATGGAGCTAGATTTTGAAAACGTTGTTTCGAGAAAAACGCGTTTGAAGTTTATACTATAAAAAACTCTTACCTAAACTCAATCGGCAATTCCTGCACCGTACAAAGCCCCTTCTGATTGCTCATCATCGTCGATTTATTCGAGTGAAATTTTCAAATTGAAAATTTGAAATTTCCAAAGTGGACTGGCCCCTTAACAGTCATACGCAGAATACGAACCAAGAAAAAGTAAGCATTGTCGAAAATTTATGAAACAATACGCTTTTTTGTCGTTTTGGAAACGAAAAGCCTGAATTTTTCGAAAAAAATTGCTACATTTTGCATTGAAAAATACTTTTTGAAAATTTTAAGCAACATTGAGGTTCATGTTTTAGATAGTAAGGTTAGAACGATTCATGGCAAATATTATGAGAATCGGTCGATCAGTTTTGTAGCTATACGTGACGCAGTTTTGACAATGCGTCTTCTCACTTTAGACGCTAAAAAAGCCTGTTTTCATCATTTTTTTTGATAGGTTTATATTATAGACATTGATATAAAAGTTGGTACACTTAATAAATACACTTTCGAAATACATTTGTTTAAAATTTGATTTTTTTAAGTCACTATTTATAGACGGAAATGGTAGTTAAAAAAGTGTCCTAAAAAATTATAGGTCTACGCTGTTGATGAAATCTCAGAGATGGATCATCCAAAACAAAAAAATCAAACGCTTTTAGATCCAGCATGTTAATGGCTATTGCGCATGTCATACGATTCTTGATATATGCAAAAATAACAATATGGCGGTCATTTTTCGAAAAGACAAAACAACGTGATTTTCCACTATTTTTGGCAAAAAATAGTAAAGATCGAAAACTAAAAATATCCTTGATATGCCCTATAGCTATAGTTGTAAGAATATGTGGTTAAAATTGCATAATGATCGATTCAGTAGTTTCGAAGATTTTATCAACAAACCAACAAAATTTACCCCTAAAAATAAATTCAAAATAAACCCTGAAAAAGTAAAAATAATGTTTTCAAATGTATTTCAAAAGTTCAATTAATTGTTCAATTAATTGTAACGACTTTTATATCAAAATCTATACTATAAACCTATCAAAAAAATTAACGAATATCGCCTTTTTGTAGCGCCTAAAGTGAGAAGGCCCCTTAATCTCCAACAGTGTGGATCCAATGGTACGGTATTGTTCGCCATAAAAAAAACCACCAAGTTGTGTCATTGGGTCATCGACATTTTTCGGCATGAGAAAATTCGCTCAATCGTGTCGACAACCACAAAAAAAGTAATCATTATTTCCTCGGTTATGAAATGATGAATGAAATAATTGGGGACGATAAAAAAAAACGATTATTCTTTTGGAAATCATTTTTTTTTTTTTTTGAAATGCGATGTATTGCGTTGTTTTTGCATTTTTTTTTAATGGCGAATATCTTGGGTGAGGTATTTTTTTTCCCGCTCAGCTCCACGAGTGAGACCAGAAACGGAGTGTCGGTGCCTCGCTGCTGCGAACCTCGGCGCCCCCTTGCCGAGACTCTCTCACTCGGTCACTCGCGATTTCGCTGTCTCCCTGTATCCCGCCCTCCCTTTCTCGTTAGTGAAAGCAACCGTACGCGGAGATCCCCACGGATATGCAACAGGATGACCCTGACCAAGTTTCGCAATGATCCGTCGCGTTCGGTAATATGCCAACGCGTGTCTCCGCACTTTGTGCGGTTTTTCTTACGAAGTAGGAATGCCTTCGTGGCGCGATCGAGAAAAAACGAAAAAAGGGGTGAGGGTGGGGGGAATCGAGTCTCGGTTGCGGTACGGAAAAATTCTGATATTATATCCTCGTTTGTTACTCAAATTCAACGGAAAGGGAAAAAATTATTTTGATCATTTTAATTTTCCAATTATTTTCATATCTTTTATATTATATTTTATTATATTATATATTTATTTTATTATATATTATATATTATGTTTATTTTATATTATATTATATTATCTATTTATTATATTATATATTATACATTGTATATTTTAGATATTTTAATATATTAACCAAAAAAACATTTTTCGTCAATTTTAACGTAAACATAAATGAAGTTAACAGTAAATTGATTAAATTAAAATGAAGTTAATGAGAGTTAAAAATAATTTTTAAATAAATTTATAGAGAACGTGAAAAGGGAAGAATTATGAGGGATTGAGTTTTTTTTTTTTTGTAAAATATTGAAAATCATATTCGATGAGGATTTTCTTGGTCAAAAGTATGAAGAATTGTAGTCGAGAAATATATTTCGATATCTCTGATACTTCGTATTTTTTATTGAAAAAATATCAAGTGTTATAATGGACGAGTATATTTTTATTTTTAAAGTATCATCGACACGTTGATTTTTGTCCACAATTATGAAAAATTATAATCGACACGTATATTTATATCAAAAAATGATCAAGAATTATAATTGACAAGAAATTTTTTTTACGTTTCAAGAATAGTAATCGACCGTTTTCTTTTTATTTAAAAATAACAATAATAATGTAATCGACGATTACATTTCTGCCTGAAAATATCAAAAATCACAATGTACGGAAGACGTTCTTTTTTTGTTTTCATGAAAATAATCAAATGTCCTGATTTATCAATTATCATTCAATTACACATGCTTCTACATAATTCGATTAACGAACCAAAACTCGGAACGGCAATTCTGCGCAAATAGCGATAGCAATTTGCTACCATTTCGAGTTAAACTCTCGAGTGCAAACAGGGAATAAATTTCCGTTGGACATTTCCCGCGACGCAGAGTGCCCGTAACACTCGCCGCATTTTCGTTCTCTCGCAAGCTCCACCGGGATAATCAAATCGACCTCCTTTCTCGAAATTTCCTTCCTCACTGCAAGGTCCGCTTACCCCTTTCTCCGGGCACATCGAGGGTCCTGCTGAACTCTTTTTTCTTCTTTCCACCCTTGCAATTGCGCCTATGACCAGCCGTAATCCTGATGAACGATAATTAAACGATTTGAATCATTTTTAATCAGGTCGACGTTGAGTAGAGGAAGTGGCAAAAATTTCCCATACTTATCCACTCCGTTTGGATTTAATCCAAATAATAATAATAAGGGAATATTGGCGAAGTTGAAAATCATTGTTAAATATTATTTACACTCTGTATTAAATTTTTAATAATTAGCCCTTCAACCCTGTAGAAAAATTCTTTTCAAATGGCACTTTTTAGGTTACATTTCTATAATTTCATTAAATAGGTATATATGAATAATTTCATGATACTATTATTAATGATGTCATTCATAATTATTACTACTATTAATATTCACTATTCGTAATTAATACGGTTATTGATTATGTTACTAATAATAATATTATAACATAACAATCATGACATTATGATTTTTTACCCTTTTTCAACCCCTTCAACCCTGTAGAAAAATACTTTTCAAAATGACACTTTTTAGGTTACATTTCTATAACTTTATGCAATAGGTATATATGAATAATTTTATGATACTATTATTAATTATGTCATTAATAATTATTACTACTATTAATATTTAGTATTCGTTATTAATATGGTTATTGATTATGTTACTAATAATAATATCATAACATAACAATCATGACATTATGATTTTTTACCCTTTTTCAACCTCTTCAACCTTGTAGAAAAATACTTTTCAAAATGGCACTTTTTAGGTTACATTTCTATAATTTTATGAAATAGGTATATATGAACAATTTTATGATGCTATTATTAATTATCCCATTAATAATTATTACTACTATTAATATTTAGTATTCGTATTAATATGGTTATTGATTATGTTACTAATAATAATATCATAACATAACAATCATGACATTATGATTTTTCACCCTTTTAAAACCCCTTCAACCCTGTAGAAAAATATTTTTCAAAATGGTACTTTTTAGGCTACAATATATATATTCAAGTAAATTTGTAACTCTCATTACTTCTCATATTTTTCCATCCCGTTCACCCGTTCCTCAGTACAGGCCGTACCATTCATTTTCACTTGCTGGTGTGCGACACTTTTTTCCCCATTTTCATCCGCCCATTTTCCGCTCTTCACCCTCAATCTGCAATTTCTCTGGGAATAGCTTTTCCATCACATTTCCGCTAAGATCTTTCTGCGAGTACGAGAGAGAAAGAAAGAAAGAGAAAGAGAGAGAGAGAGAGAAAGAGAGAGAGAGAGAGAGAGAGAGAGAGAGAGAGAGATGGACAGCGCTCTCCGGAGTTCTCTTGAATGGAATTGGCTCGGGGTGTGAACGCAATTATCGCTCGCTTTTGCAATCGGCAACGAACGAGAGACACGACAGTAGTGTAGTAGCAAATACACATAGACATTCCCTATAAAAATACGAGCCCGAACGTTGTTTCATTTTGCAACGGTGAAACTTTCTTCCATTCACGATAAAATCCTTTCGACGTGTATTTTATTGGAACAAAAATAAAATAATTCTATGTCGTTTCTACTAACGCTGTGGAAAATTCGTGTTTTACTGTTGTTCTATTTTTTTGACACGATGTCTTATTTTTGTTGTTATTTTTTCATGTTGGCATGACGAATCACATGTAATAGTAACATTTGAATTAAATTTCAATTGTATGTTGAGACGTTTGATTGAATGTGTCAGTGAAAAATAAATTTTTCCATTGAAACGGACTATTTAAATTGAAATTTAATTTTTTATATTAAAATTGTTTTTTTAAAACCAAAATTGAACTTTTTTATTAAAATTGAATTTTTCAATTATAATTGAAATTTTCGATTAAAATTGAAATTTTTGATTGAAATTAAAATTTTCGATTAAGAGTGAAATTTTCTATTAAAATTGAAATTTTCAAATAAAATTCAATTTTTCAATTATAATTGAACTTTTCAATTATAATAAAACTTTTCAATTATAATTGAACTCTTCAATCAAAATTTAATTTTTCATTAAAATTGCATGTGCAGATCAGTCACGATCGCAATCAATTTAGACGAATCAAATGTCGTAACATTTGAATTAAGTTCCAATTGTATGTTAAGACGTTTGATTAAAAGTCTCAATGAAAAATAAATTTTTCAATTGAAACTGAATATTCAAATTGTAATTGAATTTTTTATATTAAAATTGTTTTTTCAAGCTAAAACTGAATTTTTAAATTCAAATTGATTTTTTCAATTATAATTAAAATTTCCAATTAAAATTGAAATTTTCGATCAACATTGAATTTCTTAAATTAAAATTGAAATTTTCTATTAAAATTGATATTTTCGATTAAAAGTTAAATTTTCGAGTAAAATTGAAATTTTCGATTAAAATATAAATTTCCAATTAAAATTTAATTTTTCATTACAATTGAATATTCAGATGAAATGTCAATTTTCATATAAAATTTCTATTGATAAATTTGAAATTATAGCCTGAGACAAGTGTAATGTACTTGTACCTGTAATATTCATTTTACTTTCACGATTTATTCGATGCCATTTAACTGCCACAGAAAGAATGTAGGAAAAACCTTATTTGTTAAAAACAATTGCGAACAAGTAATTGTTCCCCCAAGTTGCCAAGCCAACAAAGAAGTTCAAACAGTGTGTTTTTTTTAAACAAATTCAAACGAGAATGTTTTTGTTGCAAAATGGCTCGAAATGATTTTTTTTAAATACACAGCAGCAATAGTAAATGAATTTCACTTCCATTTTCATTTTGAATTGACTCCTCGGAGGGTCGAGACCGGTCGCGAGTACCGCGAGATTCTAAAAAAAAAGCAAGCAAAAGAAACAAGTAGAAACAAAAAAACTCGTCTCTGCACAGACGTAAAAAAAACTGGACTTCCCTGCACGCTGATCAACGAGATCGATGTGCATATGGACAGCTTGACACAGATTTGCCTGCAGAGATACTTTTATTTATTCATTTCTTGTACGCTTTTTTTTCATATCCACTCTCACGAGTCACACGCAAAAATAATTATTCGTTTCGCTCGCGCAGCGACTAATACAGCGAAGGTCTGCGAATAAATTACCATTGCGAGATAGGGGGTGAAAACAAGCCCAACCAGATACGCGAGAAAATTAAAAAGATCGACGTAACGAAAAATAAAAATGAAAAATGATTTAAAAAGAAAAAAATTGTTGAAAAAAAACATTGGCTTTTTTCACTTTCACGAAGGAAAAAACGACAAAACTCCGAGCCAACATTAAGGGGACACGCGACGGTGTCCGGGCTGATGACAGGAAGGAGCAATAGGCGATAAAAAACATCAAATATGTCTGTAATCGAAGGCAAAGGGGCTCTGAACGGAGACGGGAACGTCGTCGAACAAAAATCGCTCAAAGACAGGTAAGCAAACTTAGCAGAAAAACATTATAAAAAGATTAATCAACAATTTTTTTAAATCTTAAGGGTCGAGATATTTTTAGGAGAGGAAAAAATTGCTGATTATCATGATTTTTTTTGAACGAAAAAGTTCTTCATCATTTTTGAGTCTTGCGGGTAGTTTCATTATTACTTTTTTTAATGGTGTTTTTTTATGATCTTCAAAAATGGTGGAGGTATGGCACGATCTGGGATTAATCTGGAAAAAAAGTAAACGAAGATTTTTCTTTCATTAAGGCCTTTTCTCACTTTGCTCTTTTCTAAAAACCGATTTTTTTTTACCATTTTTCGAAGGTATAAGTATCCAGAAGTATCATGCTAAAGGTTTATGAAGATCGGAGAAGTGTAACTGTATTTTTGTGTGGCCTCAGTAGAGGTCACAATCTGAAAAAAAACCCAAGAATATCAAGAAACTTTTTCCTCGCCCAAAGGTACCCCCCCCCCCCTTAAAAATAAATAGATCAGGAAATATTGGACTTATCCCAAATGAATGTGTATATTTTTTCCAGTCTGAAGGACGTGACGAACAATCTCGACAATTTGCTGATCGACGTTAAAAAGAAGAAAGATTGGAGCGACGAGGAGATAGAGGAAAATCCGATACCAAGGATAAAGGATCGCGGTGATCGATTGTCGAGTAGTTTGCTTGTCGATGACGATCGCAACCGCCCGGTCACCCCAGAAATTATTAAGCGCAACGATGACGATGGGAAAATAATGAAAAACGACGAAAATCACGAGACGGAAGAGTATGAGGATGAGGGAGATGAGGAGCTCGACTTGGATCTTGATGAACCCACCTCAGGCGAGGTGATAGAGTATGCGCGTCGAGAGCTCGGCGAAGCCGACGAGGTCAAGTGCCAAACGCTCCAAGAACTACGAGATATGATATACGGTAATTATTAATCATCAAAAAATTTATGTGTGTGTGTTTAGTATGATCTTTAATAATTAAATATGTACGTAATTGTGCTAAATAATAATGATAATGATCATACTAATGGTAATTATTAACAAAGATAACACGTGCTCATTAACTAGACTGGTATTATTATATTCTATAATTAATTACGCTATCAATAATAATAATTGTAATAATAATAAAAATACTAATAGTAATGATTAATATTTGATTATACTTTCATTTTATTATCTACTAATTAATTATACTATTAATAATAATAATGATAATAATAATAATAATAATTTAATCAACTTTCCTTAATCTACCAAACTACAATTTTAAATATTTAAAAATAAATGAGAAAAAAATAATTAGTCGTGATCGAAGTTTACGATTGGGTTCACTTTGATACCCCCCCCCTTTTTCTTAGCGAGCATCGAAAGTAACCCCATAAAGGAGAATTTTTCCTAAAGAAGAAAAAAGAATGTTCAATGGGATGGAAAGTGACGACAATTTTTATTGTTTTGGCGTTATTTTGGTCGAACAAATATTACACCTGTGTTTTTCAAAATCAACTGTATTGATAAACGACTGGGATTTTATATTTATTTATGCGGTATCATCCATACACTTCGTATCATCCATAAACTTCGAACCATTAAGGGGTCTTCTCACTTTAAACCTAAAAAAAGGTATTTATGAATTTTTCGATCGATTTATATTATAGATATTGATATGAAAGTTGTTACACTTAATGAATACACTTTCGAAATACATTTTAAAAATGTTTCGATTTGGTTAAGTTACTATTTATAGACGAAAATGGTAGTTAAAAAGTCCTAAAAAATTGTAGGTCTGCGCTATTTTTGAAATCTCGGAGATGGATAATCCGAAACAAAAAAATCGAACGGCTTTAGATTCGGTATGTCAATGGCGCATATCATACGATTTTTGATATATGCAAAAATAAAAAAATGCCGGACGTTTTTCGAAAAAAAAACGTGTTTTCCCACCATTTTTCGCAAAAAATAGTGAATATCAAAATTTAAAAAAAACGATTGATATACGCTATAGCTATGGTTGGAAAGAATATGTGGTTAAAATTTCATAAGGATCGGTTCAGTGGTTTCGAAGATTTTATCAACAAGCCGTCGAAAAACGTTGTTTCGAAAAAAACGTGTTTAAAGTTTGTTTGGGTTACATAAATGCATAAAAACAATTTGTAAAATGTATTTCGAAAGTGTTTTTATTAAGTGTAACAACTTTTATATCAATATCTATAATATAAACCTATCAACAAAAATTCATGAAAATAGCCTTTTTAGCGTCTAAAGTGAGATCTCTTAAAAAACTAGCAAAAAAAGTTGTAACACTCACGTCTACCTAGGTTTCTAAATCACAAAATGAGATCACATTGGTTTCATGAGGAACATGTTTCGCGCAAACTAGGTCACGTACAAAATCACACTAATTGCAAGACAAAAAATATCAAATGGCAATTTGATATTTTTTGTCTTACAATTTACGATTTACAACGAGAAAAAAATTCTCAAATGAGAATTTAATATTCTTTGTCTTGCAATTGGTATTATTTGGTACAGAATTGCAGAATAGTCGGTTAAGAAATGTCCCTAGCGAACACATTAGGAACATATATTAACCGATAATTGAAACCGACAAAATATAAACTTATCAAAAGACGAAAATCCCTGAAAATACTTCGAGACTATCAAAAAATATAATGAGTCGGGTGAAATTGATCAATGATCAATGTTACCTCGTCGAGGTAACCAAAGACACCCCAGCGAAACAACGGTCGCAAAAAATAATGTTTTTGAGCTTATGTCATACAACAAAGCTTAATGGTGTCGTTTAATAACCACCTGACAAGGTGATTGTTACCAGAAACATGCCATTGCAACACTCAACTGGTTATTTTTTAAGTTATTCGAGCATAAAATCTAAAATCTAAAATCTAGAATCTAAAATCTAAAATCTAAAATCTAAAATCTAAAATCTAAAATCTAAAATCTAAAATCTAAAATCTAAAATCTAAAATCTAAAATCTAAAATCTAAAATCTAAAATCTAAAATCTAAAATCTAAAATCTAAAAACTAAGATCTAAGATCTAAAATCTAAAATCTAAAATCTAAAATCTAAAATCTACATACATTAATTACGTTTTCGATATTTTTACGGTGACTAACTCGTTCGTTCATGCTGCGTCTGAATGATAACGTAAAGAGACATTCGAGCTTGCCAACCGTAAAAAAAAAGACTTTCGGTCGCATTCAGGAACTTCGTAATGTGAATTTAAAAACAAAACAACGCTGTTATCAAAGTAACCCTACGAATCAAAACGCAGCAACTGTTACGTGATTTCATCAGACAATTTAAGAAGCTATCAACCAGGATAGTCATAAGAGAACCAATGTAATAAAAATTGACACCGATGAGAAGGGCATTTGGGTAAACCCCCTTAAGAATGGTCTACAAAGAATACAATATTACCACTGTATCCGGATTTTTCCTCATTATTATTGTCATTACTATTCAATAAGTTTTCAACAGATTTATTCGTATCTACATTTATTTATGTATTTCAATTTTTTGAGAATTCATATACGATTATAAATATCCATATGTATAAATATTTTAGTTATCGATAAGACTCCCTTTTAAAGTACAAAAAACGTAACGAAATATCGAACCAAAACCTATTTTTTTCTTTTTAGGAAACATCGAAAACTGAAATTATGATTTTTTGTCTTGCAAATGCAGAAAGGGGTGAATGCACCCCTCACAGGGTGGACGATGCGTTCCTCGTGAGGTTCCTGAGAGCGAGAAACTTCAACGTGAACCGGGCCCACAGATTGGTGAGTCATTGATATCGTGAGGGAGCATTTTTAAAAATTTTACTGAAATAAGTCTTAAATTTAAATATTTAAAAATGAAATTGAAACTCATTGAGAGCTTTAAGAATAAAACAAAATTCAACATAGACACTTGTTTATGATACAAAATTTCATTTTAAGATTCAAAAATTGAAATAAATGTCAATTCAGATTTAAAAATAAACTATCGTTTGATTTGGAAATGTAAACTTGCCCTGCAAATTTGAAAATTATAGATGACGTGGCAAAAATAATGGTACAGTGCAATAACGGATACATTATTTTCGAGATTTCCAATGACGGTCAAGAATGATAATTCGCAATGAGAAAGAAAAAAATTGGGGACAAAAAAACGAGATCGCGGGAGAATCGAGGGACGGATATCTGTTGACGTAAGACGAGAGATATACGCGGCGAATAGCATTTATACGAGCCAGTTTGTCAGACAGGACGCACTCCAATGCTCGTTGAGAGGTTGTTCGCAATTGCGTAACAGTGCCAAGGCGAATCGAACGCACGATAAAATTGTATGACTCCCTTGTTATGACATAGCTCGGATTTCTTACGGTTACCTCATACCGATAAACAATATACTCGATGATAAAAAAGGATATCGTATCTCCGCATTCACGATACGAAAAAGCAAATTATTTATTATTTACAGTTCAATGAATTGGATCAAAATGTTGTATTTTGCATTACTTTTTATCCCTGAAAAACATAATAACAATGATAGGGCCAGTAAATAAAATGAATAGACTTATGACTAAATTGAAAAAAAATAATAATTAGTAAGTGAGATAATGATAAAGTATTTCGTGTTATTTGTCTGTGAAAATCATTAGAAAATAATATCAGTCCTTATCAACAAACTGGATTATATTATGAATGGTTAAAAAAATCCTAATAGATAAGATGATAACAAAGTATTTTGCATTACTTTTCACCGGCAAAAAAAGTCACAAAAAAACATATTTCGATCAAATTCATGTAAAAGATTTAAAAAAGAATCTGAGTGTTCATTTTCGGATGGAATTAAATTGAAATAAAATGATAACCAAAATTAAAGTGCACTGAACGTTGATTTAAAAAATCGACCATTTATTCCGAATGAGGAAATATATTGAATGTTTTGTTGTTATAAAAAAAATCGAATTCTCGTGATTTTTGAGGAGGCAGAAGACGAAAGATGAGGATGAAAATACGTTTGAAAATGTTGACAGGTAGTCAGGTATTACGATTTCAAGGAGAAACATCCGGACATTCATCAGGGTGTAAATCCGTTGAAAATGAGGCACATTGGTGACGACGACGCTATGACAGTACCCGGCTACCGGACTCGGTGTGGCCGTCGCATGATGATTTACAGAATTGGCAACTGGGACCCAAAGAAGTACGGGATCGAGGAGCTTCTTAAGGCAACCGTTATCATACTGGAGCTCGGTATACTCGAGCCAATTGCCCAGATACTCGGTGGCGTCGTCATCTTCGATCTCGAGGGAATCACAATGGCGCATGCTTGGACTATAACTCCTCAGGTATATTTAAATTTACACTGAAGCTCAGCCCGAACGAACCCAAACAAACTGACGATCATTAAAATTAAACAAAAGTGCGAAGTAAATTTTAATCTGCTTTTATATTTTTGTAAAATTAACGAGTAGTCAACATTTACCCGAATGATTTTGCCCAAGGGAAAGCGATTGTTCATTTGACGTTAAACATTTGAACTCAATAATTATTTATCGAATTTCAATGTTTAATCAAATTAAGGTACAATTTCGAAAACTTCGAAAAAAAAAAATTGAAAAAAAATGGAGTCTTAAATTTTGGCACAAAGCGAATAATGATTTATTCAAATTTGAAAGCAAGTATTTGGGTTCAATTCAAATTAGAAAAACACATTTCAAATCCACAAGAGTCCAAACATACTCAAATTTAGAAAAAAAAAGGCATTCAAAACCCAAACAAACCCAAACGAATTCAAATTAGAAAAACACATTTCAAATCCAAAAGAAATCGCTATTGTTTTTATTTCTCAAAAATCCAGGTTGCCGGTATGGTAATGGCGCTAATGGTGTCGGCATTTCCCATGAAAACTCACGCGATCCACATACTCCATCAGTCGTGGATATTCGACGTGATATTCGCGATGTTCAGGCCCCTCCTGGACGCGAACATGCAGAGTCGTATATTCTTCCACGGTGATGACATGTCCAGTCTTCACGAGCACGTGGGAATAACGAATTTGCCGAAAAAGTACGGGGGCACCAGGGAGGAATTGAAGTACTACAAGTGGATCGATTCCTTAAGCCAAAAGCCGAAAATCGTAAAGGAAATGTATCAGCTCGGTTACGTCATACCGGACGAGATATTCAAAACAATCGAGCATCTTATCTGACGCTGCTACATTGCGAGTCTGAAACCTTCGACGTGCCTGTCGACTCAAATATTGTTATTTTTCAAAATAATCTAGACTAGTGATAATTAAACATGCAACGCGAAGCTTGAAATAAATATTTTTATCGATTGCCATCCGTGAAACGATTTTTCTCATCTTCCTGGCCGGAGCCGCAATCGTTTTACTGGCAGCACTCCAATTACTTTCACGAAGCACTTGAATGCTCTTTCTTCCACCTCTCTCTCCCTCTGTCCTTACTTTGACGTCCTCATCCCGTTCCTCCATTCAATATTTCCGCTCTTCACTCTCGATACCATCTTCACCCCGTTCAACCCCAGGTGGCTGTTCAGATGACCCGATCACTCCAAGGCATTCGACGCGGATTAGCGACCTGCTCGGCATGAGCCAATTCGATCAACCTGAGGAGATCCCGCTGATCGCACACTTCCCGAATAACGAACTGGAATGTGCAATGACAAATGCGTGCAAGGCCGCGTTGGTCTCTTTGGAAGAATCCCTTTAGGGTCGTGAAAAGTAGAGAGCTCTTATGGACGGGTCATCCTCATTGGGACAGGGTCGAGGTGGCGATGGCAAGAAAAGTGGTACACGCGAGGTGGGAGGGAGAAAAAGTAGGCGAGAAAACAGAGAACCATTGTCCGGGACTGGCGGAGCGACCGAGAGTAACAAACACAAGTAAGAAAGAAAGAGGACAACGATAAAAAAAATCAACTGCGGAAGTAGAAAAAGCAATCTCATTCTAGAGCAGGCTTGTTTTTTTTTCCTCTGCGTTGTTCTCGGTCTTCAACGGAAGGGGATGAAAAGCGAGACAAAGAGGGCTGCTGTAGATCTCCCCCTCGTGACGCCTTTCTCCCGGGAGGGGAGGGGGCGAAAGCTTTACCGGCGTTGTCATTAGCTCAGCTGGCAGGTCGGCAATGCTTGAGACAAATGAGGAAAGCGCGCGAAATATTTTTACGAGCCTTGGGAATACGAGCCATTGAATTGAATGAGCAGCCTGCTACCAGCACGATCCATTAATAATTTGTTCGGTGTAACATTGAAGGGAGCCTCCGGATAAGTCACAGGTGCGAGAACGAAATCCCTAGTAGCTTACAGGTCGGCCAAAATTGTCCAGGTCAGTATCACTGACCGTGAGTAAGCGGTACTACATGCTGACCTACGTACTGAGCTACGTGATGAGCTACCGTTTCTAACTACCGAATTTACCGATCTAGTTGATATTCGAATGTCAAGCCCTCATCTGGCCTAATCTGTTGTAAACACGATCCAGATGCATGGTGCACTTCCATCCCGTGTGCGAAATTCCGGTTCCTGTTTCTCGCGCGTCCGTGTGTCACTCCGTGCACCTCTTTGATGTCGGTTCATCTTCCCCAGCCGCGAATGGCACAACCGACGAGCCTCTTTTTCCGCCCTCGTCACCCTCCATCTGGCGACGGTGATGCCGCCGAGTAGCAGATAGCTGGGGCTAAAGAGAAGGGCAGAGAGAGAGAGAGAGAGAGAGAGAGGCTGAAGAATGAGAGAGTAGGAAAGAGCGATAGGACATACGGGGGTTGGATCGGCGGTGGTTTGGTATCGACCGGTGCGCGGGGTGGGTCACCCTGGCTCCCATAGCGCACGCCTGGACGGTCGAGGAAGAAGAGGGACAGCCAGCGGGGGAGCTTTCGAGGATGACGAAGAGGGTCGCTGGTGAGGAGGGGACTGGAGGGACACACTGGCAGCGGCTTTCGGGGGTAGTGGGGGGTTGGAGAGAGCAGCGGCGATGCTCGAGAAACGGCCGGAGAGGAAGCTACGAAGGAGGCGAGAACACTGCTGGTAGTAACCCGACCAGTCCCCCGCGCGCGGGCGGTGCACATCCAACATCCTCGTCGGCCCGTTGCACATCGTTAATTCGGCTTTGCGTTCTCTCCAAACGGCGATTCGGACTTCAAAATAAGTCTGCCCCACAACTTTGCAATCGATCAACGACCACGAGGATTGCAATCATCGTGAAGCCATTGCAACATCGAAAGGGCAATTGTCAGTTTTCGGGGCTGTGCTGCCGTGGAAGAGCGCCACGCGTAACGCTGAAATACCTTCAGGGTAGGCATCCTGATGATCGCGACATCCGAAGGACATCCACAGTAGGAGGCACTGCAGAATCGATTCGTTCCAGGATTCGTTGATATGGTTCTTAGAGCTCACTCCAGAAGCCTCAGTGCTTGAATCTCCGCGGCTTAGGAAGTTGAAGTGACAGAGGGCGATCCTGGCGACAATGACGCGCCGGCGGTTTCCGGTACGCTGCTGGTCATAGGGTCCTGGACGGACTTGTCTGAATGATGACCTGGGAACTTCCTGCGTAGGATAAGTTCACCGCTATCAAAGACTTCCGCGAAGTTCCGGGCTGCGTCATCTCTGCCGGGAGTTCCCTCGCGAGTGCGTTAGGGTGGTGGGTGGGTTGGGAAGGTTGCCGTGAGGCTGGTGTGTGGAGTCGAGTGTCCGGATGACGGAGTTTCCGATTGAAGTGACCAAGGGAAAAAGTTTCGGTAATGTGGACCAACGAGTTATTGATGTTTGGGTAAAAAGTGGCATGGCGATGAGAGACGCGTGGCAATTGATGTCAACACGCAATGCGAGCGGTCCAAGTGCCGATTGAATGTCGTTCCAAGGACCTCATTATTGTTGGACGGACTTTGAGCGAAGCGTTGCTTGCGAAGGAAGTGAACGGTAAGTAAAAGAAAAGAGTGCAGCCACAATCATGTCGCAACGTCCGGTACCACCGAACGAGGAGTCCTACCTCAAGTCCGGACGTCCTGCCAATTTACTGAAGACGAGTTTCTCCAGTTCGAAACTGGAGAAGCTCTATCGTGCAAGCTCGTTGCAACAGAGGCGCGGAGGTCTCCACTGTTTCCTTGTCTCGGCCATACTGTTCGACATTTATACTTTGGCTTCGCCGGAACCGGACTTGACGGCGCGTGGCATAACGGCAGTTTTTTTGGGCCTGAATTTGGCACTTTTGGCACTCGCGGAGAGTGGTACCCGCGCGAGGGACGCCCTTTGGTCGGCCATGCCGCATCTCGCTTGGCACATTTCAACGGGACAGTTGCTGGCACAGCTGTTCTTCAAGTCGACCGAAGTCGTGCCCAGAGATGGACTCGGATGGTTGCTCCTCCTGCTCTATCTGCTCTTTGCTACTTTGCCGCTGAGGCTACTGCACTGTGCCCTCTTGGCACTTGGCACTGCCACCACTTACATCGTGGCGGTTGTCGGCCTTGCCAAGGTACCCACCCAGACACCTATTGAAGTGCTGGTGAGTTATCCGGAGAATCGTACTTAGTGGGACATGTCATAATTAGGAGATATCATCATTGGGAGATGTGATTATTGGAACATGTTATCATTGGGAGATGTCATCATTGGGACATATCATTATTAGGACATGTCATCAATAGGGCATGTCACTATTGGGACATTTCATCATTGGGTCATACCATCATTGGGCATCAGAAAATGTTATCCAATCTTGAACTTGAAGATCGTTGCGCTGTTTGCTGCCATTTGGAATGTAGCGAATAGATGTTCTTTCGGAAAATAGCAGTCAATGTTTTGGTACCCCCACACTTTCGGTACTCTGCGGCTCCGACAACATCAAGTTCTCCAGTGATGTCTAATACGCTCTACCACAACTTCTAGTTCTCCATTCTAATGTTCCCTGTTCCGCTACTTTACTCTACACGTATTCAACATTTAAAGCGATATTCGGGGGTCATTGCGGTGCCATTTCAGCTGACCTTTCGTGCTATTCGTCCCGACCACTTTATCTTGGTCTCAGAGATACAATTATTCTTTTATCCTTAATCAGAAGTGATTTCATGTCGTGACAGCATGGGAGAAGCTAACGAAGGGCTTAGATAGGCTTACAAAACATGGGGTGGGCGGGGAGGGCGGAAACAAATTACGTCGAGCCAAGTCTCATCCCCACGACACGTGTACACGGTCGTTACTTACACTCGAGTGAATCCCGATGAATGGTAGTTTAAAATAGAGAGTCTGGCTCTCACAGGGTTGCCAGCGGGAAACTATCGATGGGGGCGGGGGGTGTAGTCGCCAGTGGAAAATAGTGCGGAAAACAAGAACCAAACGTACATAGATATACTCTCAGTGGCGGATAATACACGATGCAACGCATTTTATAGGTGATTTTATTTTTGGCCCACGCTAATGATCCACCTATCTGTTTTTTTCGGTCTGCTCTTTATTTTTAGACCGGTACATCGATAAGCCCCCCACGTATTCGCCATGTCGTACGTTTTATCTTCTCCTTCGTGTCGCTATAATTTATCATCCAGCTTACCGGTGAAGTAATTTTCTGAATTTTTTTTCCGCCCGCTCTCGTTTTTCACTCTTGCTTCAAATATTTGTCGTTCACTGCTAGGGCTAGTTAATTTTCCTTGGGCTGCGAGATCTGTTTACTTTTAATACGTATCGTTGAACTTGATTGTCAATTTCTCGTTCTTAAGGTTTCTTTGATATGACAATACCAATGAAAAAAACAGAAGGATATTCAATCAACAATAAAAGTTTCATTGTTATTAATATATTTATAGTTATTCTTTAAAAACTACATCAATAATGTATTGATTGATGAAATGGTGCATTTGTTGTTTGTCCTCAATTTCCGATTGATACACTGCTTAACGATTTAGCGATCAACAATCTAATCAGGATCGGAAAAACTGCATAAGGAGAACGAGCTTTTTTATGTGATTTTTATACAGGAAAACAAACCTTAGTGAACCCAATCAATTTATTTCCTGGTAAAAATGGGGTTTTTGCTGTTTAGGTTCAATTTTCTTTTGATCCAATTGCTTAACAATTATAACAATAATTGAGAAATCGTATTTGGATGAAAAAAATCACGCGAAAAACGTGAGTATTCGATCGACCGAATTTTCACCCAAATCCAAGTATACCAAAGATTTCGTAAATGTTTAAAGTATTTTACCGATGTTTGGAATAATTTTAAAAAATCCGAAAAAAAGAATGATTTTCTGAGTTGTCGCACTGTTGCCATTAATCGACAGATAATAACGGTGTCACTGTCAGCGTGTGCAGCCGCATTGGGAACTTCGAGTTACTCGCTCGCCGAGTTTCAGCAGCGTCGAGCCTTCCTCGAGACCCGCCAGAGTCTGGAAGTTCAGCTGATTATCGAGGAGCAGAGCGCCGAACAGGAGCGCCTTTTGCTGAGCGTGTTGCCCGAACACGTGGCCGTCAAGATGAGACAGGATCTCGGTGCCTCGCTCGATACCCAATTCAAAAAGATCTACATGTCGAGGCACGAAAACGTCTCCATACTCTACGCCGATATCGTCGGATTCACAGCGATCTCCTCGACCTACAGCGCCAGCGAACTCGTCAAAATTCTCAATGAACTCTTCGCGCGATTCGATCAGCTCAGCGAAAGGTAAAATTCCGAAAAATAAAGTTAAATTGCCTTTTTTTTGCGGGCATAAAATTGGACAACCGTTCTCCCCCTGGGGAAAAGAAATTATCGATGCACCGGTTTTCAATTTGGAGTGATTCACTTTGGAAGGGGGTAGAGAGAAAGAGGGAGAAAGAGAGAGAGAGAGAGAGAACTCATCAACATTTCTATCATTACGCGTAACACGCCATTCGTGATGAAAATTTATCCAGGAAGCTTTGGTAAAATCCTCTCCCCTTGACGCCACCGCACCCCACTCATCGTGGGCGCTTCATCGTTCGTTCGTCCGCCCTCACCTTCCTTCGCAAGCGCCCCCCCTTCATCTTTTCAGCTCTCTCTATCGATTTGTCGAGAGCGTCTCGTTTTCTCTTTCTCCTCCTCTTCTGACTGAAGCACGGTTTGTACTACTAGCTCCTTCGGGAACGCTATCCCTCTAAATTTACATGTATATATATAATGTCAAAAAGGCTCTACAGTGTTACGAAACGTCAGCCGGGCTGACGATAATACAAAGTATATAACCGTGATAAATCTACTTGTCCGACCAGGCACCCTCCTTTTCCACTTAAGGGAATCGAGTCAGCGGAATCTGACGAAAATTAAAAGCTCCGTTATTTTTTTTTTTGAGGCCCTCAGCTCCCCTTGCGTATTCAATTTAGACTTACGCCCATGAACGACGTTATTTACGGTCGACAATGAGATCTACGGGCCTTCCGAATTTGCGCTCAGCTTATTCTGTTTTGGGTCAATCCAATTTCGACGTGTTGCGTTTTCGTGAAATCGCCTTCAATCGAGGCACGTCGCTTTTCCACCTAAGTACACGTCTGACCTAAAAGTGCCCTTTCCACTTGGTCGTCCGGCCTCGTTTTTTAATCCTGCATTCCTTCTATTTCTGTCGCGCCAACGTTGGCCCGTACGATAAGAGACGTACCCCAATGGCCTGGCCACACAGCAACGTTTCCACTCGCGCTCGGTGGTACGATTATTTTTATTCGCCTGCTCGACGCGGGGCTGGTGGATGAAACGGTGTCCTATTTATACGCTCGTGTTTTTGTCATAATCGGCTTGCCTGGCCAACGCGGATCTCATCCACTAGCCGGGCATCGGAGCTTCGTTAAAAGGCTAGAAATGTCGAATCGTGGATGTGTCTGACCAAAAAGCATTCGTACTACTTGCCACATTGAGATAGGCGAAGTGTTGGGTGGAATCGTGACTGAAATGATTTAAGCATCTAACAAATTAACAGCTATCACATAAAAGGCTAAAATAAACTTAAAAAATATACCGAATTCCCAGTTCTGGCTACATTGTTATCGAAAAAAGACGTTTGGCGATTTTAAGGTACGAACAGCTGCGAATAAAGATCCTGGGTGACTGTTACTACTGCATAAGTGGAGCGCCCGTTGAGAGGCCGGACCACGCGGTACTGAGCGTCCACATGGGTCTCTCGATGGTCGACGCGATAAAATACGTCCAAGCGACGACCAACAGTCCCGTCGACATGAGGGTCGGTATTCACACGGGTGCCGTGCTCGCGGGTGTACTCGGCCAGAGACAATGGCAATTCGACGTTTACAGCAAGGACGTCGAACTGGCCAATAAAATGGAGAGCAGCGGCATGGCGGGGTAAGAAAATTTATCACCCCCGTCATCCTCGAGAAAATAATCGAATGTCTGTTTTTTTATTTCTCTTCCGCTATGATTTTCTCGTCTCGTCTCGATATTCATTTTTGACCCGGACTCGGATGATTCTTCATTTTACAGGAGAGTACACATCTCGAACGCCACGCTGAGCTTTTTGAACGGTGAATTCGAGGTTGAGCCGGCGTACGGCGAGAGACGTGAGGAGGCGCTGCAAAAAGCCGGTCTGGTGACTTATTTCATTGTCAGGGCTCTGAAGCCCTTTAAGCCCGCAATTACGAAGAGTCTTGCATCGCTGGCCGATGCCGAAACGACGAACAATCGAATGACGATGGACCACATGGAGGGCAGGAACAAGGAGGACTCCGAGGATTTTAGGCTTCGATTGCGCAAGGAACTCGACAATCGAGGTGATTCGGAAATTACGATATGACGAAATTACGATATGAGCGGAAATTACGATATGAGCGGAAATTACGATATGAGCGGAAATTACGATATGCGCGGAAATTACGATATGAGCGGAAATTACGATATGAGCGGAAATTACGATATGAGCGGAAATTACGATATGTCGCACGATGCATTAAAAAAAGGACAAACAATGAGCCCGGAATGGGCTACGCAAACGTTGCAAAAATTGTATGCTTTTTGGAAATAGGTAAAGATTCCTGAAACTTCGTGGAAATTCCTGGAACATTTGGGAAGTTCCTAAAACTTTTGAGAAGCTCCTAAAACTTTTCCAAAGTTTCTGAAACTTTTTAGAAGTTTCTAAAACTTTCCAGGAGTTTCTATTGCTTTCTAAAAAATCTAGAAGTTTCTAAAACTTTTTAGAAGTTTCTAAAACTTTCTAGAAATTTTTCATGCTTTTTAGAAGTTTCTAATACTTTCTAAAAAAATCTAGAAGTTTCTAAAACTGTTTAGAAGTTTCTAAAACTTTCTAAGACTTTCTAAATATCTAGAAGTCTAAAACTTTTTAGAAGTTTCTAAAACTGCCTATGCGTTTTCAATACTTTGTAGAAGTTTCTAAAACTTTCTAGGAGTTTCCAAAAATACTTTCTAATTTTTTAGAAGTTTCTAAAACTTTCTAACATTTCTAACACTTTCAATGAGTTTTTGCTAAAAGTTTTCTAAAACTTTCTGGAATTTTCTGAACGTTTGTTGAACTATCCAGGAGCTTTCAAGCGTTCATAAAACATTGTAGAGGTTTTTAAATTCTGCGAGAACTTCCCAGATATTTGAGGACGTTACTAAAACATTCTAGAGGTGACACGAATTCTCTAAAACGTTTCCGGTACTCCTGAATGCATTCTAGAAGTGGCTAATACGAGAATAAGCACTTGCTAGAAGTTTCTAAGTGCTGCAAAAACTTTCTAGATATTTTTTAACGCTGGTAAAGCATTCTGAGGTGTCACGAATTCTCTAAAACGTTTATACCAGTACTCCTGAATGTGTTCTAGGAGTGTCGCAAACTATCTCAAAGATACCGGTAAACTCATAAACTCTCCAATAACATTTTTAACACTATCCATTTATTTACTAAACTAAACTTTTTAGTACGTTACAGAAGGTTCTAGGCGTGTCGAAGACTCCCTACTAGTTTCTGAGCACTTCCGAAATCCTCTAAGCTCTCCAAACGTCTTCAAGATTTTCTATAAAAGCGCCGACAGCTTCTAAACACATTCTGGAAGCTTTCAGACGTTTTTAAGAGTTCCCAAGACTTGCTAAATTTGCCTAGAATGAAGATGTACGTTTCTAAAAGATACCTTGCGCGATACTGTACAAGACTGAGCTCGGACGATATAAGAAACATAAAATAAATTGAATGTCACGTGGTTTCTTTTGTGGTTCGGGTTTCACAGACGGGGGTGCGGAATTACGGGGGCACGCTTCCTGGTTAACCCTCCACTTCATGGACCCGAACGTCGAAGCCGCGTTTCACACGAGTGGCGAGGCTTTCTCGCCCCTCTCGCTGCTCGGTGGTCCACTCGTAATGGTTTGCACAGCACCGATCTGGAGGGTTCAACCCTGGGGACCGTTCACCTGGGGAGGCGCCGGTGTCGTCACTCTGTTTGGGGTCGTACTCGCGGGCGCAACTTGCCTCGGTAGTGCCGTCCGAGCGAGATGGCTCAGGCGGACCCTCGCGCTGCTCATGATATCCTCCCTCAGTCTTTTCGTCCTTCTCGACATGGTGAGACAATTTCCAAAAAAAAACATCCCCTCTTCTGTTTTTAGACGTAACAAAGGACATTCGCCCTCTCGGTTTTCTTTATACCGAAAATTAACATTCGGCGTGCGGCTGGCGGTGCACTCCTGCGTATCCAACAGTTTTGGCTCGTGGCCAATACTCGGGTGGGTGACCGGTCAGCCGCGTATTCGATTATCGAGCCGGGACAGCACTTCGGTCGAGTTTCCGTTGGGCAACGCGACCGAAAACTCCGTGCAAATTTAGCAGCCTGGGGCGCGGTTTTTTTTCAGTTTCCCCGTGCCCTCCTGGTCACCAATCCCAAAAATGTTGCCCTTCTGATATTTTTTTTCCGTTCTTTGATTTATTTTTCAATCAAAATGTCGATTCCTTTACGAAGCGTAAGTTCGTTTCTCCACGCTCCATTTTCAGGCGAATTGCGCGGTCATCGAGGAGGCGAAAGCGCCGACGAACGCCTCGCTGAGCTGGTCGCTGCGCTGCCCTTATCCCTCGTACTATTCGTACGTCGGTGTTTTGGCCCTCGTCGTGATATCGATGCCGGCTTACATCAATTATCTCGGCAAGTCCATGCTCATGTTCATGCTCGCCGGTGCTCAGTGCGCCGTCAACATAATGATGCTCGCTCCGAGCCTCGATCGCGAGGACGTCGCCTCTTATCCACCCGGCGCCGTGCCCTTTCCCCTCAAATATTCGCTGTCGGCGATTTTGCTGACCGTCGCCGCGACCCTCGTCGTTGTTGCCAGATACGTGAGTGCCCTCACTTCTTTTCTAGAGCTTTTTTTTCCTCTCGTCATATTTATATATCATTTTAATCGAATTTTAATCGTTCGACATTTTTTTTCGAAACAAGTCTCTTGACAATTTCTTCGTGACAGCAGAAGTTGTAAAAATTATTATTGTCAATCAATATTATTTTAAGTTGATGTTAATTGTAAATATTAATAATAAATGTAAGTTTATTGATTTAATATCAATTAATTACTAATTTAATATTAATTTATTAATTAATAATGAATATTAATGTGAAATCTATTATTATTATTATTATGATTATTACTATTATTGTTATTATTATTTGATTACGGCCATCGTTATTTTTATACCGTAATAATAATACTGATTATAATAATAAATAAAAGATTATGATAATGCAAACAAGACGAATAACAAGAAAAAATAATAAATATAAACAGATCGATAGTGATAAAAATAATAATATTAATGAATATCATGGAGAAAAAAAAAATTGACAAACTACAGTTAATTGCGCATGGAAATTATGAATTGAAATGAATAACGAAAGCGACGGTAACAGTAAAAACAACTAAAAAGAAAGAAAAAAATCTTGGTCAAGAACTAGAAACGCATTATTATGGAACATGATTTTTTTTAAGGAAAAGTCATTAGCTTGACGTTTGAAATGTACTTTCAATAAAAACGAGTATATAGACATTAGGGTGATTAAAAAAGAATTTAGAGTAGATCTTTTCGCTTGTCCGGCGAAAATATTAGACTCACCACAAAATGTCATAGGACCTTTTCGGAAAGTCGTTTCATTTTCTGCAAAATTAGCTCATTGAATAATTTTAAAAATGCAATACTTTCAGAATTAACAGCTTCAAGAATGTATTGTTTGGAGAAAGGTTGCTATTTCCATGAAAAAATTGTTGTATTAACCAAAAATATGAATTAAAAAAAACGAAATTTTATAATGGTACTTGTTATTGTTTATTCACAGTAGGGGAAAGTTATTGAGATTTTTTTTCCATAATTTTTGGATTAAAAATGAGAAATTAATTATTTTAGGAAAAGTTATTAAGAAACGGAAAAAATACTCATCAGTTTTACATTTTTCATCAGCAGTAAATATTGAAAAGTAACTTTATAAGAACTGGCGCCTTTTTCTTTATATTTTTAGTTAATATAAAAATTAGCTTCGTGGAAATTAGCTTCGTAGAAAGCAGTTAACAATTGAACAGCTGCAGTTTTAGCTGATTTAATAACAAGACAGAAAATGAAATGATCTACCAAAATGGTCCTATGATGTTTTGCGATACGTCTGATAGTTTCACCGGAAAAGTGAAAAGATCTTGAAATTAACTATAAATTTACCTTGGAGCTTGAATAAGTTTTGAAAGAGTAGATTTATCATAAAACGATAAGGGACCTTTACTATAGATGGTTAAATTGCCTACAAAAGTAGGTCTTGGGCATTGTTGTACGTTAACCCGTGGACGAAATGTGAAATTCAAAAGTAGCAAACCAAGTTTTCTCCATGTTATTCGCATGGGAAATAGAAAATCGCAAAATAATATTAAGGGCTCATATTTTAACAGGCGGCTTATTTCAATTTACTGCAACTACTACAGGGGGAATTTTAGAAAAAAAGTCAAC
>OX632368.1:14488897-14521397 GCA_951751655.1 Ophion costatus | reverse complement strand
ATCCTGCGTGAAAATGTTCGTTCTTCGAAGACGAATCGAAATTCCGCTTTAAGCTCAGCAGAATGACGACAATTCAATTTAAAAAACGAAGCAATCGTAGAAAGCTTTTTGCAATGGAATTAAATTGCTTTTATCGACCTTAAAGTGCAACGATGATAATTTTTTTTCTCGATGGAGACATGCACGAAAAAAGCTTTTCAGGAGTGTTTCGTATTCGGAATTGAATTATCTTCATTCTCCCATACGCAAAATGGAATAAAATTTTTTTTCTGGAGCGATCCATTTTTCTGTCATCCGTTACTTGTCACTAAAATACGCTAAACTTTCTTTCGAAGAGGGCTTAAAAAACCATTAAAACTCATATTTTTATCGGTCGCTAAATTTCCGCGCAAGGGTCCTGAAAAATCCTACCGCGTGATGGCAATTTTTCTGATTTTTTTAAATACCCTTATTCGCCGTGAAACGTAATTTTTAAATTTCTTCCAAATTCATATTTTTCCTGCTTATTTTTGTTTTTATTTTTTTTCCTTTTCTTCAGTTCGTGTGTAGTCGTTGAAAAAAATACTCGAGGACAAGGCTTCCTCTTTACAGGCGGAAAAAGCGAGGCGAATACTCTACCTCCGAGGCAGAGAGGTGATCGAACAGCGAGAAAGAGCGTGCGATATGAAGAGACGCAACGGCGCTCTTATCTACAATATTTTGCCGCCCCACGTAGCTGCCTACTTTTTGTCCACGGCGAGACACCACGACGAGCTTTATAGCCAGAGTTACGCCGAGGTTGGCGTACTATTCGCGAGTATGCCGAATTTCGCTGACTTCTACAGCGAGGACAGCATCAACAATCAGGGCCTCGAGTGTCTGAGATTCCTCAACGAGGTCATATCGGACTTTGACGCGGTAATGACCGAAATTTCTTCCGGTTTTCATTTTTTGTTTGCAATTGTTCGAAAAATTATCATTCGTTCATTAATGCTGAAGAATACCATCTTTTTCTTTTTTCGGACGTCCATGTAGATACGTATGAAAAAAATTTTGAATTCGGAATGTCTAGGACCTTAACTGCATGCTTGTTGGGAATAATTGAGGAAGAAATAATTATCGAGCCACTTTAACACAGTTTTTTTATTGGAAAAAATTAGAAACCACGCTCGGCCCATTTTATTTAAGGTTGAAAATAAGAATGTGAGAGTTTTGTTATTTTCGTGTCATTCGGAAAGGTTCTATTACTTATTTATTCATTTGTTTATATGATTATTTATTTATTCATTCATTCATGGGTTAATTTATTCATGCAATTTGATAATTTATTTATTTGTGCATTTGTTCATTCGTTCACTCGTTCGTGCGTTTGTTCATTCATTCAATCATTCATTTTTTCACTTACTTATTTAATAAATTATTCTTCTGCTGATTATCGATTACCATAATTCGATTACCTTCAACGACAGCTCACTCAATGAAACTTTAACCCAAGTCAATTGTCAAAATAAGAATATTTGTTTGCGTTTACTAAACCCAAAAGAAGAATTGTCCCAAAAATTTCACGAATTTCCAAGGGAAGTTCGTAAAAACTTTCGAAAAAAAAAAAACACCGACGTATTTTTTGCAGATTCTCGATCAGGCGAAATTCAAGGACATAATAAAGATTAAAACGATAGGCTCTACGTACATGGCGGCATCCGGTATCACGGAATCGAATGAGCCCGAGGATGGCCCGAGATGGAGCCATCTCTCGATCCTCGTCGAGTTCGCCCTCGAATTGAAGAAAGCACTCTCGGGTATAAACGAGCAAAGCTTCAATCACTTCGTGCTCAAGATGGGGATTAATCACGGTCCGGTAACCGCTGGGGTAATTGGCGCGCGGAAACCCCATTACGACATCTGGGGTAACACGGTGAACGTCGCGTCGCGAATGGAGAGCACGGGAAAAGTTGCTCACATACAGGTGCGAATAATTCGCAATACTTTTCAAGATATTGAATTTTTAAGTTTTTTTTTAATGCGCTGACTATATTTATATCGGATACGTCTCCGTTCATATCTATATACGTTATCGTACTCTCCGGTTTATCCAAACAAAAATATCCAAACAAACAAACCCAAACCCAAAACCCCAAACCAAAAACCCCAAACCCAAACCCAAAACTCCAAACCCAAAACCCCAAACCCCAAACCCAAAACCCAAACCCAAAACCACAAACCCAAAACCCCCAACCCAAAACCCAAGACGCCAAACCCAAAACCCAAAACCCCAAAACCCAAAACCCCAAAACCCCAAAACCCCAAACCCGAAACCCCAAACCCAAAACGCCAAACCGAAAACCCGAAATCCAAACCCAAGACCAAAAACTATTGCGCGTCGCCAAAAATCACTTTGGGGGCTGTCTTAATATTAAAAGGAAGGTTTGGGCAAAATTTCAGCTCGATCGCAGGGTCGGCGTTTTCGGAACCTTACCTTTTTGTGTAACTAGGAACTTGAAAATGTATAACATTATCGATGATTATCATGAACAAACTGTGTCAGCGAATGTTTTGTACAACTCAGTATGAAATTTTGAGTCATTTATAGTTATGCCTATCCATATTTATGTCACGAAATTATTTATAACTATTACTCAATATTAAGGGGTAATACGACTGAAGAATTTTCAAAAAATTGATCTTTCAAAAATCGGGTTAAGAGATGTTTGGAACCATCTAGAATAAGGGGAAGAGGTTTGGTACCTGTAAAAAAGTGAAAAAATTGAGTTTCTTCTTTAAACACTTGCCAATGACACAAAAATTATTATTTTTTTCAAAATCCCCTACGTACTTATCTAGCTATACTCATGTAAATTAATAGAATAGAAAAAAATGCACATTCAAATTTACGTCAGTTATACCTTAAATCCTTCCTCACCATATTCCACTCCAATCGCCACTGCTGGTGCTATATCAAACATATATGATTTACGATGGGCAAGATGGGTCTTTTTTCTGAAGGTTTACGAAAGTTTTGTTTGCGTTGATCCGTTGTCAGAAATGCTCTTGGTGACAAATAGCCAAAAAAAAATTACATCACCTGTAGCATGAACGTCTTGCCCATTTAATCGCGCGAAAAATTACATACATCAAACTATTTTTTATCTCTAATGTTTGAAGGTGAAAAACTTTCAAAAAATTCGCAAGCCTCAGTATGGTGTAGACGATAAAATATGTTTTTTCTTTAATTGACCTTGGATTGTGGCTAACGCTCCAACCTCCTTTATTCGATTTTGGCAATTGTTTTTCATTCCCTCAGGTGACGGACGAGACGAGAAAAATTCTGGAGCCTTTTGGCTTTGGGTTCGAGCAGCGTGGCCTGGTATTCGTGAAGGGTAAGGGCCAATTGTTGACACATTATTTGGTCGCGAAGGACGGCGTCTCGTTGGACCTCGACAGCGATCTTCCGGTCGAACCGACTCATCCTATCATTTATCAATAAGAGACGAACGAGTCCTGCGACAGCGAAAGGAATAAAAACGAGAAGGCGAAAAAATCCACCGAAAACACAAGGTAAAGGCAAGGGGACGAGAAAAAAAGCTGGACCTAAATGGACAGCCGCAAAAACTTTCGCCCTTAGAGGGACAAAAAAGGTTGGAATTTCCGAGACCAGCGGAGCCGAATTATCGCAGTGGACAGAAAGATATATTTTTTCCTCAAAAAAAAAGCACGAAAAAAAAATAATAAAAAAAGCACAACTACAATCGTCGGCGCGTCAGCCAGGTCGAAAAAAAAAAATTAACGTATTTTTTCTGCAAGACTCGGTAATAACCGAAAAAAAATATCCACGGCGAATGAAGCAGAGAGATCTAAGAATCAAAAAAGAGGCCCGGAGGCAAGCTCCCTAATGTGCACAAAAAAAAACCAAAGAATCTCAACCCTCCGTGCACTCGTGCCGCCCGTCTAAAAATAATCAAGAATCAAGGCGAAAGGAAAAATGTTTTAGCTGCTCGCGAGCCTTTTCTCTTCGTTAAAAAGGGGTGTCTTGAAGCGAAAAAAAAGAAAAAAGGAAAGAAGAAAAAGGGTTTTTTCTTGATTTTCACCATCAGCCTCGAAATTGACGAGTCGCAGGCTAATCAAAGTTCGAAAAGAGAATTATCACCCTCGCGTGACCCTTAAGGGTGCCAATGAGGGTGCGAGCTCGTAAGGTACGAAAGAAAAAGTAATGCCAACGCGTCGCCCCGTGACACCCAGAACAAAGCTGGAGCCATGAAGAAAAAAGGGCCTAAGGGTTACCGGACGGAAATTACGGGTTATCAAAGTGGCGGGCGTTGAACATAATCGATAAAGTTTGTCGTGTGTGCACGAGTCTCCGACGCGGCTAAACTGCTCCGCAATATCGAGAAAAAATATGTTTTTATCCAACGACCTTTCTTTCGAAATAATTCACGAACGGCAATTTTCGTCAAATCGCTCCAAATAAGAATGGAGATGAATAGAACGTACGAAAGAGTTTAGCGCAGCTCTCGGCGACTCGACGATTGATCGTCATAAAAAGAAGAAAAAAACAAAACGATAAAGCCTCGCTCGTATGGGTCTGACTAGTGCGGGGGGCCGTGACTACTTGACGCTTTGCGCGGGAGAGTAGTGCACTAACGCTACCGGTCGCGGCGCCACTTGTCCTCTCCCCCCACCATTCGCAATAGGGAGCCTCTCTCTAGCGACTCAATGCAGATCCTGCGTTTTCCATAGTTGCGTAGATACATAGTACTACGTATTTACTGTATTATATCTAAATACACTATATATATATATATATATATATATATATATATATATATATATATATATGTACGTGTGTCCAGCGTGAGAATTTTATTGTTTTTACTGTATATATATATATAGTAAAAAACAAGAACATTGCTACGCTGGACACACGTATCAAATAATTGTACCGGGTGATTGAACTTACGATATCGCTCGTACAAAAAAAAATTGGCACGAGTCTAACATTTTTTCGTCATTGCATTTTTCTTCTTCATCCAAGGCTCTATCGATTTCGAAAGAAGTGATCATGTTTTTTTCCCTCATATCCACTCTTCTAAAATCTACACATCGAATCAAACGTATTAACGTAATTCTAATATTTTGTATTCACTTTTTTCTTATCGGACCTGTTATTGAAACATATATATATTAGAAGAAAAAAGAAAGCCATGGACAAGGCGTTTATCGAGACGAATTTTGATTTATCGATACTTAAAATTCTTTTAAGTCGTTAAAACATTAAAAAAGACATTTCGATGTATCTGCGGTATAAAAATCATCATTTCGCCCTACGATTACGTTTGATTGAGAGAGAGAGAGAGAGAGAGAGAGAGAGAGAGAGAGAGAGAGAGAGAGAGAGAGAGAGAGAGAGAGAGAGAGAGAGAGAGAGAGAGAGAGAGAGGAGGAGGTTCATTCAAGTTTTCGATCCAATAGGTACTCGCTGTACTATGCTGTGTTCTTTTCCAAAAAAGGCAAAAAAACAAATAGATCATCTAAAACAGAGTAAACTCTCGGGGATAGATTTGAAAAATCTGTACGTGAGATCAGAATCTATAGATATAGCGTCGTCTAATTTACAGTAAACACATTTATATATGTATGTATAAATATATACATATACATATATGTATATATATATATAAATATATATATATATTTATACACGCGAACACATATATACAAATACTTCGTACATTAAAACGTCGAATTAGAAAAATTCATACATAAAAAAGAAAAAGAAATCAAGATGTATTTTAATCCTGGCTTCCTGGTATAGTCCTTGGAGGAAAAAATCTATTGTATACTGAAAAATGAAAATCAGCTATATATATATATAAATATATATATGCATAAATTTATTATTTTGTACCGTAGGGAAAAATTATTTAAATGGTTTTTCCGAGGCTGTCACGAGGGGTGGTGGCCTCGTTGATATTATTTATTTTTCTATATACGAACGAGAAAGCTCTGAATATTACGAAATAAAACAAGTGAAAAAAACGTTTTTTTTTTTCTTTTTTTTCGCACAAAGAGCCTCGTCGACGATCGGTCAAAAAAATTGACGAATCGCACAAAAATCACTCGCGATTCGAGCGAGACAACGAGGCTTGAGGGATGAAATGGTGAGAAATCTGACGACAAAAAGTATTTGAAAAATAAAAACGACGCAAGATCGAAGAAGCACGGCCTAAGTGTGAGCTCTCGGTTGGACAAAACGAGACTCGCGCGTCGAAGCAATCGAATTGAAGAATTGAATGACACGTGGAAACGAAGAGGAGACGAAGAGGAGAGAACGAAAAAAATTCGAGACATCGAGCTGCGTGTGGAAAACAAAATAAAAAAAAAGAGCACGACATCGTAGATGATGATGCAAAAAAAAGAAACGAAAAATATTCATTTCTTCAAGATTTTCGGATTGTGGGGAAAAGAGAGAGAGGGGAGGGGGGATTTCTATCATGCAATATTTATTGTTAAAAAATAAAGACAAACGAGCGAATGAAAATCCGATGGACGAGGATTATAATAATAATGATTTGCTCTTTTAATCTCGGAATGGTTCGATCAACAAAAAACAAGAGAATATTTATCGTTGAAATGAATTTTCGATTAAAATGCATCGAACAATTTATAACGTGTACAAATTGAATTATTTAATTTACTCATGTAAGAAAAAAACACGAGTTACAATAATAATTATTGGCTCTTAATTTCTCAGAATGGTTCGATCGACAAAAAAAAACAAGGGAATACTTATCGTTCAATTGAATTTTCGATTGATACGCATCGAATCATTTATAACGTGTACAAATTAAATTATTCAATTTATGAATATAAAGAAAAGAAAAACGACACAATACTCATCATTGTAATTATTTCGACTTGCTTCTTCTCGGTCTCAATTCTATTATTGGACGAATAAAAAATAGGCGCTTTTATTACCGGCATATAGCAAATAATTCGTGGACATTGATGCCGAAATAATTTTAACGAAATATCACCAACCACAAAAAGAATGGAGAAACGGTGAGCCGAAGAACAATTTTCAACGAGAAAATCGAGCTACGCGAGCGTTCGCGTCATTTAACTAATAAAACTAGCAATAAAACAGATTCTTCGTGTACATAAATTAAATTGATCGACATGCTAAACGGTGAAGAAGAAAGCAAAAGAAAAACACAAACTTAAAGAAGAAAAAAAAACTGTGTACGTAGTAGGTGAATTGAGGGAGTAAAAAAAAGAAAAGTAAATAAATGAAAAATGAGACAAAAATGTTCTTTTCCCAAAGGAAATGAGCACAAATTGCGTATGGAGTGAAATTGTATATGTATCAAGAGAGAGAAAATATCACTGTAGATAAATTAGCACTAGGGTGTGAGTCGAAAAAAACATAATAATAATTAAGAATCCAAAGAAAAGAGAAAACAGTCGAAATGAAAAAAGCTGAATTCGGGAGGGAACACGTTGTATCTTAATTCGAAAAACAAAATTAAACAAAATGCGTGAGGACGATATAAATGAAAACATTAAAAAAAAACGATTAAGCAATTGTAACGGAAACCATTGATCAGTCCGATCGTGAATCGAATAAAAGATATGTGACGAGGAACGTATACTTTTTTTTTCCCATTCTGCCTTGTCCCGCGTCATTTATTTTTCGAAGATGAAAAAAAATATCTTTCACTGCGAAAGAATTATTTGCATTTCAGAAACAAAATGAAAAAATCATTCGGTAAGTTAAAAAATTATTACACCCTGCTTTTAAGTGGATCCCTCGTATATTATTATTCTCGAATTATTTACAATCCAACACATCGTTAATGTCGATATAATTAATTCCTCTTTCGTTATTAGATATAAATTCGTTGCTCCATAAAAAGCATCAGAGGAGTAACGTAACAAAACATTCGCGACTTAATATACATATTTTTTCTTCTCAGGGGGTTTCCTGATTTTTGTGTACACTTTAATTAACAATAATTTTTGAGTCTTGCGTTATTTACATGATTTTGTTTTGCTCGGGTTCGTAACAATCGAATCTTTATGTCCGAAACTTGTATGAACTTATACACACACACACACATATACATGTGTATATATATATATATATATATATATATATATATATATATATATATATATATATATACACATACATTTGCCAAAAAATAAATAAAGGAAACTTGCTTCCATTTTCGCATTTTTTTCTTCACATTCCCGCGACCGTTTCTCGTTAAGGAAGATAAGCTGGAAGATTTATTAATCGTTAAAAGATTCTCCGTCGAGTGGTTATCCATCAGGTCCCCATGGAAAAAGTAGTTTTGAGCGCGAATGGGGAGAATAGCGGCGAGAAAACGGCGACGAAATTTATGTTCGATTAGATCGACTATTTTTTTTTCGAGCTTTGTAAGCTCGTCGTCGTCGTTCTTTTTTTTTCTCGGTTTCCGTTATATTAAAAAGGTCCAGAGGCGATCGAATAGAGTCGCCCACCTGACGATTGTCATCGAGAAGAATGTACTCGTACGTATAAAGCACTTTGAGAATTCGTTTTGTCCGTCAGAGTTGTCATGCCCTTATTTTTATTTGAGAAAAGCTAGCAAGTTCTCGCTGTTTTTTTTTTGGTCAACATACGTGGGTAGTTCAGCCAATTGATGATAATATAAGTAATTAGCGTTCTTCGCTCGGTGGTATAATTCTATTTTCCAAGCAAGAACATCGGGATTGATGTTTAATCGATTGGAAAGAAATTAAACTCACTTTGCTAGGCGATAAAGATATGAAGTTTTTTTTTCGTTCGATCGTTAATTGACACGTTCGACCTACATATATACCTTGCATCGTTTTATTTGTTGCATCCACACGTCGCATTTTCCTTTCACTCTGTAAATCACGATTTTTTCTTTGCCTTGTGTCGCTTTCGCAAATGTTTCGTCGATTCAATTTACGAATGACATCGAATCGACTCGCAACACCGTAAACACCCAATAAATGTGAAAAAATTGTTCGTTTTTCATTCGTCGATGCCGCACGATCTTTTTTTGCTGGAAAATAAAATCTTTCGATTTGTTTTTCTTTTTGTCGCGTTGAGAAACAATATGACTGATGCCCAATTCCACATGTACAAAAACCCAAGGGACAAAATGTTCGTCGGCTCGTATTTTCCCTTCCGCAAATACCATCTTTTCGGCTTATTGATCGGAGGAGGGGGGTTGACTCCGTTTGTACCTAACCGAACCGCAAAAAGAACAAACCCAAACCTGGGGGATCAATGCTAAACCGAACCGAGCCCCAAAAAGCAAACCCAAGCCCAAACGAGTCCCGAAAAGCAAACCCAAACCCAAACAAGCCCGGGAAAGCAAATCCAAACCTAAAGAAGGCTCAAAAAGCAAACCTACGTCTCAACAAGCCCCAAAAGCAAGTCCAAACCCAAACAGAGCCGAAAAGAAAAGCCTCAATCCAAAAAGCCTTAAAAGCAAGTCCAGACAGACAAGCCCCAACAACCAAGCCCAAATTCAATCAACCCCCAAAAGGAAAACCTCAATCAAAAAACGCCTCAAAAGCAACTCCGAACTCAGACAATCTCCAAAAAGCAAATCCAAACCCAAACGAGCCCTAAATACCAAGCCCAAACCCAAACAAGCCCCAAAAGCAAATTGAAACCCAATTAGCCCCAAAAAGCAAGTCCAAACTCAGGCAAGCCCCGAAAACCAAGCCCAAACCCAAACAAGCCCTAAAAACCAAGCCCAAACCCAAACAAGTCCCAAGAAGCAAACCCAAATCCAAACATGTCCCAAAGCAAGTCCTAGCCCAAACAAGCTCCAAAAAGCGAACCCAGAAGGTCGAAATTAAACCCAACCGAACTCAGTTGGCGCTAAAGTCAAAGATATCGCTGGTGTCCGAGCCACGAGGGAAGTGCTGATGGTTGCTCGATTCGTTGGGGGTACCCTCGTGGCGTCCGGGCACCAGGAGCCACCCTCACGTTCTCACGAATTTATAAACGACACCGAACACGAGTACACTGACGAGCATGAGTACCAGGGCGGTGACGACCTTGGCAAAGGCATTGAGACCGGACTCCGAGTGTTGTTGGGGTCGACGGGTCGGGATGCTTTGTTTCGAGGCGAGGCCACGCGCCAATGCCGGAAACGCCAGGCTCTGGGTGAACGTGAGCTTGTGGAGGGACTCGGACAGAGAGTAGGGCCCGACCGAGCCACGTGCGGCTGCTCGCAGCAGCGCGTACTCCAGATCCAGAGCGTCGAACACGCTGTACCTTCGAACACCAGAAGTATCGACACGTTTTTCATAATCATTAGCCAGGACGCGGACGAGGGGAAAAACAATTGCTGGAAATTAGGAAAACAACTGAAGTTGGTCGTTGACAACTTTCACTGAACTTAAACTGTCATTGAGGGTACATTCCCGGCTGGATCTTTGTCCCAATCCCAATTTTCAAACCTTCTAACTTGTGTGCTCAATCCAAAAGTTAGCTTGTGTCTCCCTGAAGAAAATCACCTCTTCAACCCTGGAAGTCCCAACAGACACTTTGTCCCACGCCTAATTTTTTAACCTTCCAACCGTTGTCCTCAACCTGAAACGGCTTTGCGTCCCGCCGTGGATCGCCATTTTGTTTTTAACGCTGGAACTCAAGTCCCAGCATAATCCTTGTACCAAGCATAAGTTCTCAACCTGTTGACCCTTTTCATTAGATCAAACTAACTTTGCCCATCGAGCACGGTGGTCATCGTCCCAACTCCCAATTGTCCCAATCCTCAATCTTCAATCTCCTGGCTCTCTTTGATTTATTGATCCCGTTGACCTATTGATTCCTTTGTCTCAACTCCCCACTGTTCCAAACACCAATATCAAACCTTCCAGCTAAGTCTTATCGTTAACTCAAGCTGATTTTCCGCCCGTCGCTCCGTCTTCCGTCTAACTTGAGACTGAAGTGTCATTCATCCTTTTGTCCCAGCACCCAAAGTTTCACCTTCTAGCTAACCCTGATCCTCAACCCAAGCTAATTTTCTGTTCCTCGCTTCTTCTCCTCTTCAACCTGAAACTGAAATCTCATTGATCCTCTTTCCCCAGCTCCTCACTGTCCCGATTCCCAACATCCAACCTTCCAGCTAAGCTGAAAGCTAATTCTTCTTTTGCTTAGGTGGAAGTCTTCACCTAAGCTAATTTTTTGTCCCTCGCTCCGTCTTCCCTCTACCCTGGGCCTGAAGTCTCATAGATCTACATGTCCCAACTCCCCACTGTCCCAACGCCCAATGCTTAACCTTCCAAACCAATTTTCTGTCTCTCGCTCCGTCTCCTCTTCAACCGGGAACTGAAATCTCATCGATCTTTTTGTCCCAGCTGCTCACTGTCCCAATCCCCAATAGCCAACCTTCCAGCTAATCCTTATTCTTAACCCAAGGCAATTTTCTGTCCCTCGCTCCGTCTTCCCTCTAGCCTGAGCCTGAAGTCTCATAGATCCATTTGTCCCAACCCTCCAATGTCCCAACCCCCAATGTGTAACCTTCCAAGCAAATTTTCTGTCCCTGGCTTCGCCTCTTCTCCAACCCGGAACTGAAGTCTCATTGATTCCTTTGTCCCACTGTCCCAATCCCCAATCCCAGCCCACCAGCCAACCCTGTCTCTCTCTCTCTCCCTCGGGTAATCCGTACCTGCTGCTTCTTCTCCTATCCTGGGAGGAGTGCAACGAAGCCATTGTTGAGCTCGGCATCGATCGTAGGCTACTGGTCGTGGAGCTCGATGGGCTTGGTGGCGCAGGTGGCGCTTCCTCGTCAATGGAGTTGCGATCCGGGGACGGTGGCGTTCTTGTCCCACCGTGCCCATGATGATTGTGGTGCAGATGATGGAGATGGAGCCGCGCGTGATCCGGATGCAACAGGCTCGGTCTTCGAGACTGGTGAGGACTTGTTGCCGGGCTTATGCTGCAGGCGGCACCACACGGCGACGGCGAAGCCTTTCGTTTCGTTTGAGGTTAGGAAACCAATTTTATTGCATTCCAGCCGTGCTTGGGGTCCAAGTGGGCACTGGGGGACATTGGGGGATGCTGAAATGTGATCCTTACCTGGATCGACTCGATTCCACTGTCGTTCACGCTGTCCTGAATATCCGGGAATATAAATGCTCGACCATCGGCTTCGCCTCTTGGCGAGTCGCTCGGCCATACTTGCAACAACGGAAGACCGCTACGTGGCTCACTAGCGACAACGTCGGCCGCGACAACTATCACGTTGCTCGGTTGATTCAAGTTCCCGTTTCCAATGACACTGTTGTTGTTGTTGCTGCTGTTGTTGTTGTTCGGAGGCGTACCGAGGCACAGCCTGCTCAGCTCTCTCAGTGGCTTCTGCAAAACACAACCTCCCTTCAGACACCGATGGACCAATACTCGGATGGGTGACCGCCGTGCCGCTAGCCAGCATTTGCCGAGCGGGGCGGTGGCTCCACTGAGTTTCCCGCAGTTGAGCGCAACTGGAAAATCCGTGATGCCGCCCGCATAGGGGTTTTTCGCAGTTTCCCTGTGCCCTCGTGCAATACGGTAGTGCGCCGGAATCCCAAAGCGGACAACCAGAGTGGTTTCTAAGCAACTTGAAATAGGCATGCGACGATTAAGGGGTAGAAATAAAAGGAGTTTTAGTCGTAAAAGCCCGTAAGGGCATATCGAGAAATATCGAGGCCACTTGTTATAGAAAAGTACACGAATTAGGGACGACGAAAATGAATGCCCCGCTTCAAGTGTATCGGAGGAAAAAAACGTTCACAATGAACGACTCAGAAATTAGAACAAAGGAAAGAGAGCTGAAGAAAAATAATTCTTGCTTAACAGGCGAGAGAGAGAGAAAGAGAGAGAGAGAGAGCGACGGAGAGAGAAAGAGAGGAGGACAATTCCAATGACTAATGGTCGGTTTTTTCTCCGTCTTTCTATTTTTCCACGAGAATATACTACAAAACCCTCCAAGCATGACAGCCCGTTAATCAACGCTGAAATATTTCCTTTGATCTTAAAAGAGCAATTTACAGTGTCCTATTGGTGCACAGCACCTTCGTACTAGAATTGAAATGAAGATCCTTCGATTGAAGTCCGACGATCATTTACTACGGAATAACTACATTTTTATGCACTTTTTAAAATTAATTTGTTTAACCCACTACGAATAAATATCAATTCTTTAATATTTATTGAATAATACTGATAATTAATAAAATATAACTCCGAATAACTATTCATTATTTGACATTTATTAAATAATAATAATACATCAATTCAGTTATAATTGTTCATTTTTCAAATTCAGATTATCGTAATAATTTATTGATCCATTGTTCATTTTTTAATATTGATTCAGTTCGTAAAAAAGTGCCTCACGAAAATGTTAAGCAGACGAAAAAAATGTCATTTTGCACTAAAAACAAAAATGTAATCAATTAATGGAAGATTATTATTCAAACCCCAACAAACCCAAACAAATGTTCATGGGGACGCGTAAAACGAAGTTTGGTTACACCTGGATACCGGAAAGATTAACGATTAAAATCGTTTATATAACCAAATTTATATAATGTTTATATAATAATCGTTTATGTGACTATATATCGTTTATATAACTGGCCCGAAGGACTATCACTCTCCTTCCCTTGGACGTGACCTCGCGATGCAAGGCTGACTATATCGCGACATTGAACCTCCCTGCTCGTATATATCGATCTGTATACCCGCCACTTCACCAAATCATTCGTCGTGCTGCTCACGACGTTTTACTCACCCTCACATCAGGTTTAAAGTCTGATTTTAACCAACAGATTTCGAAGTTATGAAACTCGAAGGACAATGGCAACTAGCGTGAGGGGATCAAACGAGAGTCGCAAAGTAAATTTGTTTGAATACAAATAATATTAATCAAAAATAATGAATTATCTTTGTCGATGAAAGGAGATGATGGAAAAAATGAAAATAATTTCGATAAATCTGGAACAGATCGAATAAGCGGAAAAGGGGCCAAGGAATATTATTCATTTATTGTCATTCCAAAGGCTTGTGAAATTAAATTTTAATATAATAATAATGTTAGTGAGCAATAAAAAGCAATATGTTTTTTATTATTCTGTTTTGCCGGCTCAGTGTTAATTATTTTCGCAAAATGAGAGAAAAGCAGCGAAGACAAATGAAGAAAAAACTTGCACAAACTCAAACGGATAAAATAAATCGGATGAAAATTGGGGTCGAGAAAAAGATGGTAATTTTGGAGAAATTTTTAATTATATCCGGGGGCTCAAAGAATACTAAATTTTAAAAAAGCGACTACGTTACAAACATTTTAGCTTTTATTAATATACTAAACTAGTATAGTTTAGTATATTATTTATACTTTTTATAGTTTAATATATTATTTAGTACTTAAATAGGTAACAAGCACGAACAGCGTGTATGTTAAGAAAAAACAAATAAAAAAATATTATTCAGTACTTAAAAAAACTGAAACCAAATTAATATATTAATAATGGATCAATAAATTGTTACAATCGTCTGAATTTGAAAAATGATTAATTATAAATGAATTGATATATTATTATTATTCAATAAATATCAAAGAATTAATAGTTATTCGTGGTTATTTTTATTCATTATCTCGTTTAATAATTTCTTACTAAACTAACAGCAGTAAGTATACTAATACTATACTAAGCTTCATTTTTTTTACACGACTGCAATTACAGACATTTTCATTTTCATTAATTGAAAATGGGACAGTTATAAATGGAGTTATAACTCCAGCCAGGTTGGAAAGTCGGTGGAAACTTTAATTGAATGGAAATTCATTCAATTAAAAATGTCGAAGCAACCAAACGATGCTGTACGTACACATGTGCTGTCATTCCTGCACGCATGAATTATTTAAAAAAAAAAACTATTTTTGTATTGCGAAATTTATTTTCCAAACATTCTGAATGTTTATAGAATACAAATTATTTATAGTAAAATTCCACGTGTATGTTCATTTTAAGTGACCTAACCTAGTGTTTTGTCGATACCTTATACTTAAAAAATATCACGTCTATGGAAGTAAGTCTAGAAACTAGAAATTCTTAAAAATAACTTTGCAAATATATTGTATGCCCTGTAACAACCACTGCCCTGATGAATTCCGTCTGGGCCCTTTATCATTTTCCTGGCTACGACCTTTTTTGCATAAATTACCCAACCCTGTTATTTTCCTGTCGGGGCCTCGTCCGATTGTGTTGTGGAAAGCCCTAGTAGGGAATCCCTATTCAAACCCTCATGGGCCCTGATTTTTTTTTAAGCTGTCCTAATTTTTTTCACGGGAATTGAAAGTTTCAGTAGATATACATAAATCGTAGCCGCTATCTGCTCTCACTAAATCGTCTGTAACTTGATCGATTTTCAATATTTTAACTTGAACATTTTTTCACATATCATGCACATGTACACTCATAGAAAATTCGAAGAAAATAATCGATTTTTTTTACAGTCACAGTCACGACTTTAGATTAATAAATAAAACAAAATTATTTGAAAAATCAATATTCTCCCTGTCGAGGCTTTTCATTATTACGATTAGAATCACTAGCCCGAAGAAAACATCGTCACGAACTTCAACCCTTATTTACGTGACCACCCGAATATCAGTTTGGCACGAGAAGAGCCCAAGTCTCCGAAGGCATCAATCGACCCTCGCTTTGGTGTATTCACACGCCACACACGGGGGAAATTTGCTTTGTTTTTTTCTCTCTTATTTTATTAAGTCGACCTTTGCACGCGATTAAATCGCACTCTCGTCTCGTGTACGAGAATCGAACGGAAAATCGTCACCGCCCAGCGTAGCGAAGAGACCGGATCGATCTGTTCGCTTTTCTTTTCGTTAAAGTGTGCGCGCACTTTGACCAAAAATTTCGGACAAAAAACAAAAACTGATCAAATTAATGGGAAAATGAAAGGATTTTTTATAAAATTCTGATGAAGGTTAAATAAATTATAAATTTAAAAAAAAACCATAATAATATTAATGAGAAATAAGTAGAAATATATTTTTCATTTGCTGAAAATTGACCAAACATTGGTGGCTTCGTTATTATTATTTACGTTTTCATTATTAATTTTTTAATATTTAATCATTTTTAATGCCATTATTTTTCAATATTTAATAAATTAGGTATTGATTTAACGATATGCAGCCATTTTCGAGACTATCAAGATTTTTAATCGACAAGGAGGATAATCAGTGCTGTTATTGTCATGAATTTATTAATTTATTCTGGTAAACTATATATTAGTAAAGAGAATGGTGCAAGGGGAGGAAATCGAGACCATTTTTTTCAAATTCTAATCACAAAGGTTACATTATGAATTGAACTTAAAAAAATGAAAGTAATAATGTCAATAAGGACTAGATAGCAATACTTTTGTTGATTGCCATAAATCTACCCCAAAATGGTGGTTTTGCTTAATTGATTATTATTTCTCATATTCAATAAATGAAGTATTGATAGAATGATAGTCCTTTTCAAGACCATTAACATTTTCGATTGAAAATAAAGAAAATCAGCGATGTTGTTAGTATATAAATAATAAAATGAATGAGTGAATGAATTGATTAATTAATGAATCGCGTAATAATGAAATTATAGTCATTTTCAAGCCCGTTCATATGTTTAATTGACGTTAAAATATTTTCGATTAAAAAAGAAGAAAATCAGAGATCTTATTAATAAATAAATAAGTAAAACAAGTAAAATTAATAAAGTTAATAAAACAAATAAAATAAAATAAGATAAAATTAATAAAGTTAATAAAACAAATAAAATAAAATAAGATAAAATAAATAAATCAATTGATTAATAAATAAATGGCGTATCAATAAAATGATAGTCTTTTTCAGACAAATCTTTTCAAGCCCGTTCATATTTTTAATTGACCGGGAAGAAGAGCAGCGACGTTATTGTTAATTAAATTATGAGCCGATAATGCCTACGTGACAATAAATATAATCCCGATACATAGCGCGTCCGAGAATATTTTCCGTATGCACGCGTGAGCACGTCGATATGTCTCGTGTAAAGGTTACGATGCAACAAGTGACCCTAGAATAATCCGTTTCCTGCACGCCCAGATAAACGATAAATTCTATAATTAAATTTTCAAACAAGAATGGGGTCGTGCAACGAGTACAGAGAGAGAACGAAAAAAAAACAAAGACCGCGTGAGTTCCGATCCACGCTCGAATGGTAGCTCCGTCACTTTGGTCGCGTTCCATGGTAAGAAAAAAAAAGATTATGGCGGCGTTGCATGAATGGCAAATCGGCGTAGCATCTTTCTCACCATGACCTCCTTTGAGGGAATTTTTCTGAGGACGAAAGCTCGAAAAATGCCAGGTCGATTGGAAATTTTCTCGTGTCAAGGCAAGTCCTTCGGTCACGAATCTTTTTTTTTCAGTCCATAATTCCTACCCAATTATTTTTATTCGATAGCTCAAAACGAAAATTTCAGCAATAAGACAAAAAAAGAAAAAGTTCTTCCATGTAGGATTGGGGGGATTAAAATGCCTTTAAGGCCTTAGGCTACAGTAACGGGTATAAAACCATGTGCGAATTTAACAATTTTTTTTTCGTATGAAAAAGTGATTCACTCATAAAATTAATTACACATCTATTTAGTATGAATATCAAGCTGTTAGAAAATATATATATTTGTTTTTTCGATGTACAAAATGGCCGACTACTCGAAACTTCTCGAAACAGCTTTTTTCCAATTGGCGTGACAAATAACTCCAACAATTTTCACTCGATTTACTTCAAATTTAAAAGTTATGTTCCTAATTACATTCCGCAGAGAAGCACGTACGGAATTTCTGATTAATCGAAAACTTTTCATTTTATGAGCAGGTTATCAGCAGTTATAACGAAATTTTTCTCTAAAAATTCATTTTTTAAGGATGTTGAGTCCCAAATCGCAAATGATAATAAAATTCTGAAAATTTAGTATGTTTTTGTATGAAGTATTTCAGAGGTCGTATAAAAATTTCACGACAATTAGGAAGCTCGTTATTGAACAATTAACATTCACAAATTAAATGTTGTTTTATGGAAACTGATGTAACTTTGGAATAAGTTTTTTTTTTGACCGCTCAATTTTATAATATCTACAATATACTGAAAGCAACGGAAACAAAACGAAGTTTATTGATACATTTTTTTTTATTTCTTTTAAAAATTGTTCTTAACAAAATGTTAATTTTTTAATAACGAGCTTCCTAATCGTCATGAAATTTTAACACGACCTCTTAAACACTTCATACAAAAACATACCAAATTTTCAGAATTTTCTTATCATTTTTTATTTCAACCCTTAAGGAGGTTGAAGTAATGATGATAGAATTCTGAAAATATTGTATGTTTTTACATGAAGAATTCAGGAGGTCGTGTAAAAATTTCATGACGATTAAGAAGCTATTTATTGAACAATTATCATTAACATTTTTCATAGGGACTCAACATCCTTAAGGGGCCAGTAAACTTTGAAAAATTCAAAAAATCGATTTTTCAAAACTGTTTTTGAAAGTACATACATTCAGAAATATTGGATTTTGTACGGTGCAGGAATTGCGATTGAGTTTAGGTAAAAGTTTTTCATAGTATAAACTTCAAACGCGTTTTTCTCGAAACAACGTTTTCAAAATCGAGCTCCATCGTATCTCTAAAACTAATAAACCGATTGTCTTAAATTTGAACGACATATTGTAAACACGATTCGCAAGAAGATCATCCTCGATGGTTTAAACATTTTTATTTTTACTCTTTTTTTTGCGAAAAACGCGTTTTTTATACTTTTTTCGTTTTTCATCGGCCATTTTTTTATTTTTTGATAAAGCTCCATATCCAAGGGTCATTTTGTAGCTGGTGTCATACTGAATCTAATGGACTTTGATTTTTTTGTTTCAGACAAGCCGTTGTCGAGTTGTGATGGAGCTACTTAGCCCACCTATGTTTGGGGCGTTACGTTAAACTATAGTTATTGTACTTAAAAATGAATAAAAATGAATTAAATTATATTTAGAATGTATTTCAAGACTTCTTTTATCAAGCCCAACAACTTTTATATTAATATCTTTTATAAAATCCTCCAAAAAAAATCGCGAAAATAGCCTTTTTTCGTGGCTTCAAAGTGGACTGGCCCCTTAAGTTCAAATACCTACAACTTTTGAATAAAACAATATTTTTTAATTTCCGTACGTACTTCTCTAGGTATTCTAATGTAGATTGACGAGAATTTTTGTTTTTTGTTCTAGGTAAAAAATTGTGGATGCTAAATGTCACACCGCCGAGCGCCTAAAAAAAAGATAACAAAAGAAAATATTAGTAGTCGGCCATTTTGTACGTTGAAACGAAAATATATTTTTTCTAATAGCTTGATATTCATACTCAATAGATGTGTAATTAATTTTACGAGTGAATCACTTTTTCATACGAAAAAAAATCGTTCAATTCGCACACGATTTTATACCCGTTACTGTGGTCTAAGGCCTTATGGACCTGTGCGAACGATTATGACGTGTCCGATTGAAATTGCCAGACCGTGACCTCAGGCGCCCCAAGATATTAATGGAGATTCCCGAAGGGGTGAGAACGGCGGGAGAAACGGGAGCTTGCGAGATTATTAGGAGGATGAAGGAGTTTAAGGGAGGACGTGTGAGAGACAGGGAGATATATATATATATATATATATATATATATATATATATATATATATATATATATATATATATATGTAGAGAGAGAGAGAGAGAGAGAGACAGAGCGTCAACGAGAGTATTTAGCAAGGACTAAAAGCTCCGGGAATCGCATGCAATTTTCAGTGAGAAAGATACCACTAAAGCTCAGAATTTCGAAATGCTCGTCTACTGTTCCTGATAACGCTAATCCCGGCGACAGACCTCGAAATGGTGGAGATCCGGAGCGGAAATGATAATAAAAATCAAAATGATTAATTATAAACACGGTACTCATATTATCAATAGTAGACATAATTATTATTTGTCCTACTATTACAATGAATGTAAACAGATATTGCAATCATGATAACAACAACAACAACTGCAATAATAATAATAATGAATCCTTGCTTTTAGTTGTTATAATAATTATTATTATTATATGGCAGTATACAGGGTGTCCCAGACTGAATGCGTTCGCAAAAACGGGGGGTTGGGGTTGAAATTCTGGGCCGATTGATATAAGCATGTGTGGGTCTGAGATCAACCCCTGAATTATTATTAATTTTTAAAGGCAGGCCAATCAGGTGCGCCCTATGTAGGTGCGGTGCTCCCGCCAGGCACCACTGCACGCGCATGTCGCTCACCGACGTACGCCGTCTCATCGGGCGCACCTGATTGGCCTGCCTTTAAAAATTGATAATAATTCAGGGGTTCATCTGAGACCTATACATGCTTATATCAATCGACTCAGAATTTCAGCCCGGACCACCAATTTCAGGGAACGCATTCAGTTCTGGGATACCCTGTATGATATATAATATGGTATATATGATAATATACTCAAATAATATACAAATGAATAAAATAATATACTAATAAATAAAATACTATATCGTATACTATATATAATATATTATATATATATATACTATATATAATAATATTATATTATGTTATATGGGCGATACAATACGAAGAGAAAACGAGGAGGAGGGGAAAAAGAAGACAGGGCGAGCGGTGCAGAAGCTGGGAATGAAAGAGTACTGGGGTAAGGTTCCGAAAACACCTAACCTCCCGATCGAGCGAAAATTTCGAACTGACCTCCCTTTTAATAGTTCAAGTTAACCCTTAAAGGAATTTTCGGGTTTGTTTGGGTTTGTTTATGCTTCTTTGGGTTTGTTTCTGTTTATTTGGGTTTGTTTGGGTCGATCTGGGTATTTTTGTTTGGCCAAAACGGAGAGCGAGATAACGTATATACGATGGGTAAACGAAGTATTTGTACACTTCGTCTTTTTCAAATTATCCTTCAAGAAAAATTAAATGCTTTATTAAAGGGTCTTTTCACTTCAGACGCTTAAAGAAAAAGCCTATTTTCATCAGTTTTTTTGATAGGTTTATATTATGGATATTGATATAAAAGCTGTTGCACTTAATAAATACACTTTCGAAATACATTAAAATTAAAAATGTATGTATTTATGTAACCCAAACAAACTTTAAACGCGTTTTTCTAGAAACAACGTTTTTCGACGGCTTGTTGATAAAATCTTCGAAACTATTGAACTGTTCCTTATGAAATTTTAACCACATATTCTTTAAAACTATAGACATTGCAGATATCAATGATTTTTTAAATTTTGGTATTTACTATTTTTTGCCAAAAAACGGTGAAAAAAAAACGTTTTGTTGTTCTTTCGAAAAACGTCTGCCATTTTCGTCTATAGATAGTGAAAATTAAATAAAAAATGTATTTCGAAAGTGTTATTAAGTGTAACAACTTTTATATCGATATCTATAATATAAATCTATCGAAAAAATTCGTGAAAATAGTCTTTTTTTAGCGTCTGAAGTGAGAAGACCCCTTAAGCTTCTGTGTTCGATAGCTTATCCTATACATACACGATGTCTGTTTACAAAAATCTTGGGAAAACACGAATAAAAAAATAAAGCCAAATCAACAACAGTTTCGTGTGCGATGTACAAACACTTTTTTACCCACTGTAGGTATAAACGGAGACGTAGCAGATATAAGTAGATATAGTCGGCGCGCGTTAAAAAAAAACTTTAAGGTTCAATATCTCGAAAAGTATTGCGAGTCGCCAAAAGTCCTTTTAGGGGTTGTCTTAAAATATTAAAAGGAATGTTTGTGCAAAATTTCAGCTCGATCGAAGGGGAGTGGCTTTTCCGGGCCCTGAACTGAAGAAAAGAACTTAAAAATTTTAAATCTCGAAAACTATTGCGCGTCGCCAAAAATCCCTTTAGGGGTTACCTCAAAATATCGAAAGGAAGGTTTTCGCAAAAATTAGGTGCGCGGAGAGAGAGGCGGGGAAAGGGTTTAGAAGACACAGGATGCAGAGTATGTAGGAACCCGGAGGAAACATTCGCACATATTTGGCATTGTGAGGAGGCAAAGCAACAAACGGAGAAGCTTCCACTAAAAAACTTCGAACAATGGAGGAAACAACAAAGAGAAGAACGGGAAGGGGGCTGGAAAAGGCGTTAGAGGGGAAGGAAATAGTAGAAGAAATGTGCGAAATAACGCAACAATTCGAAAAACTAGCGAGGAAGAAGAAGAGCGAAAGGGGCGGGGGAGGGAAATAATGAGGCAACAAGGAAAGCAATAAGAATAGAAGGCGAACCTTGAGCTAATGGGAAACAACGGTAGCATGTAAATTAGTATGGAGAGACTATGTGATGCTAGTTATATACGTATATAATCTACGTATATTTATTCACTTATATATTTATTTTATTTTTTGTTTTTCTTTGTCTTTGTTCTTTCCTTTTACTGGTACGAGCTGATTATGTCTCAATTTTATCAAGTTAGTGTCAACTAGCGATAATAAATGTGGGAAGCATGGAGGCAAATGTGAAAACCCGCGAGGTTATACATGAAATAAAGGTACTACTACTGCTTCTATATTATATTATAATATTATAATATATTATAATATGATATAATATAATATAATATAATATAATATAATATAATATAATATAATATAATATAATATAATATAATATAATATAATATAATATAATATAATATAATATAATATAATATAATATAATATAATATAATATAATATAATATAATATAATATAATATAATATAATATAATATAATATAATATAATATAATATAATATAATATATCATAATATAATATATTATATATATTTATTTTGTTTTTTGTTCTTCTTTGTCTTTGTTCTTTTCTTTTATTGGTACTAGCAGATTATGTGTCAATTTTATCAAGTTGATGTCAACTAGCGATAATAAATGTGGGAAGCAAGGAGGCAAATGTGAAAACCCGCAAGGTTATACATGAAATAAAGGTACTACTACTACTGCTTCTATATCATAATATATTATATTATATTATATAATATAATATCATATCATATCATATCATATCATACCATGTCATATAATATAATATAATATATTATAATATAATATAATATTATTTCATTTTATTTTATATTATGTGGTATCCTATATTTTTAACATTTTCGTTACGTCTTAGCCCTCCACAAGCCCCACTTCCATTTCCGGTTAATCGCAAATTTTGCCACATCCGATCACGAGAACGCTGCATTCTTCTGGTCATCCTAATGCGTCTTCGACGTATTACACAAGCAAAAAAATCGTATCGGAAAATCGATTATATCACAGAAATTGAATACACTTGAATTACTTCCGAGTGAAAACCGGATGTGATGTAATATAAAATAATTAGTCGAAATTGCAGTACCAAGCGTTATCACTAATCTCAGTCGATAATCTCCTTTTAATCAATTATTTCTACGTAAAAATGTTTCTTTTTTCTTTTTTTTTTCACGTTGCACAGAACCGCAACGCACTTTCACTCCAATGCCTGGGGCCAGGTGAGTAAGAGCGCTCGGCCAAGGGGACGGAGAACGTTTACGTGATGCCAAAGCGAGTCTCGTGACCCTTCAACCGGAAGATTGAAATTTTCGATCTCCCTGACGCCCCTTCTCACTCTCTCTCTCTCTCTCTCTCTCTCTCTCTTTCTCTCTCTCCCTGCCTGTCTCTCTCGCCGTGTTTTCAACTTTTCTTTTTTAATTCACATATTCACTAATGGTTCCACCGAAATGAAAAATAAAAAACCAAAAAAATGGCAAGAAAATAGAAAATGGAGAAACTTTTGAAAATTATTTTTGTCAATTTTTGTCAATTCATACAGACAATTTAATTAAATAGCAAATAATGATTTTCTTTTCGTTATAATAAATTCGTAGAAATAGATAAATTTGTGAAATAAATAAATTTGTCAAATAAATAAATACCTCAAATAAATAAATTTGTGAAAAACATTCTAGATTTAAAAAAACATTATGAAATAAAGCGAGTAATAATGTGGCTCGATGTGGCCTTCGTTTTCGTCGGGGCTTAATTAAAAATTACGACCCACCTGCATTTCTCCATCGACGGGGGATACATGGCAGTCATCGACACTGTTATTGGTGAGAAAAATGAAACGCGCGTGTGCCCGGGCTCGAGGGAAAAAAATGTGACAGGAAAAATCGCTCCCACGATGCTCGAAAAAAAAAACAAATTTGTTCGGTTCGCAATTTAATTATTTCCTATTGATGTCTTTCCATTGGATGAACATGTGTTTGTGTGTATGTGTGTATTCATTTTGAGGGTGAAACAGTACATTTTACTACACTACGGCGTCTTTTGAAGAGAATCGCCCGAGGGGGGAAGGGATGAGGATTAAACTATGCTTTGTCGGGAGAAATTCATGGAGTTATGAACGATCGCACCGTTAGATCGCCATGGTGCGATCGTGGCGGCTCGCAGTCAACTGTGGATCGGGAAAAGACGCCTCGGGAACGTATCCAGGAGACTCTCCTACAAACTGCACCCCTCAAACTCTCGGACCTCCCCCTGTGCCTCCACCGCTCGTAATATTCAACCCACGGATGGGTAGTGCCGGCGGATCTATGGGGCGTTCGTTGCAGAATCGACAAAGTTCCAGACACCTCTCGATCGCATCGTCAATTTTTTATCACACTCCTTGACTCAGGACGAGTATACGGGATTTTTTCCAAAATTTTATCTCCCATAGTTTGCGAGATAAAAATTCTCGAAAAACGGCGCGCTCGATCGCCCAGAATTTTTTTAATCCGCCGTAATGTTTTATCTAGGGGAGCAGGCGTGAAAATGGTGTCTATCAAAGTTGCACATCTTGAATCACATTGAGTGAAAAAAAATAGGGGTCCCTTCTGAGAGTCTCGGCGAATGGTGAAATCTCGCTGGAATCGAGTGCAAGGAAATTTTGATAATTGAGCCCTTCACTTCGATCCGATAAAACAGCCCTTCGAGGGCTCAAGCGCCGTTAGATCGACCCGCTGATTTTTTTACCCTCTCCTCATAATATCACTAGTATTCAGTATTTTTTTCAGAATTTTCCACAACGCCGTTTTATCGCGACATTTTTTTCACCCGCCGCACTTTGCCCTCGGCGCGCTTTTTCTTCAATCAGCTCTGACGCGTTTTCTATCAACCCAACGACGAAAGTTATCCCTATCGAAAATCTTCGTCACGAGTTGCTCTCGCCGAAAAAAAATAATCCAAAAATCCTCCCGAAGCGCCATTCTCGTTTATTTTACCGAGAAGTTGAGATGACGATCGCAGCTGAAGTTGCCCTTACACGTGTACAGTGCGGACACGGCGGAGGTGGAAAGTGTTCCTGAAGTAGTATAAAGGGGGATGGAAGTTAGGGGTTGTCGGTTGTGGAAGTGCGATAGGAGCAGAGGGCGCGACGCCGGCGCGCCGCGAACCCCGTAGGTCAAGGTCGCCGAGGCTATGCATACACGAACGCGGATTCACACACAGATATATATACACACTGTCTACCCATAGCATCAGCGGAAACCCGGACCGGGATTGGAGTTTCGTTTGACACCGTTTATTGCCAATAAAAACGGCGAGACGATAAAACAGTTGGAAAACCATCGGAAGAAACTTGTAAAAAGAAGGAAAAAAAAGAAGAACAAGAATTCGGAATTTTGAAAGCTTGTCATGGAATTCCCGCAGTTGCGGAAAACTCAATATCAAAAGTGGTTTATCCATTTTTTATTTTTTTTTATTATAAAAATACATTCAAAATGTCTATTAATAATGACGAGGCTGCAATAAAATTTATACGAATTTTATGATTATCTATTTTTGTTGATTTTATGATATCTGTATTGAATTATTTGATAAAAATATTATTATAATGTCGTACTTTTGTCTAGAAGTAATTTTCATAGGCTATAAGCCAATTTAAATATATATATATATATATATATATATATATATATATATATATATATATATATGTATGTATATATAACACAAGGGATTTTGCTGCACACTCGCGGGAGGGCCTGTTGCTCCTTCTCATCCCTTATTTTCGCTCCCCCTCCATTTCGCCTCATCCCTAATGGATATCATTTTGTTCGGCCTCCTGTATACGTCATGCCCTATTTTTCCAAAAAACGCACATTCTGCCACTTTCTTCCCGAATAAAAAAAAAAGAAATCTGAAAAATGTATCGTCAAATTATTATAATCTATCGACTTGAATATTACACTAAAATCGCTCGAATAATCAACGTACTTGAAACATAAAAAATGTGTAAATTATTATAAAACGATAAGCAGATTAATTAAAGCGCTTCAATAATTTTTTCGTTTAAATAAATTGTGTAAATAAACTCGTCAAGCTTTATTTTCTATTCAATTGTTTCCTATTCGACGTTCGGTCGATTCCTTGCTTTTATAATTAAACTAATCATTTTTTTTCAATCTTAATTCGGAATCGATCCAAGGGATTTTTTTTCTAGGAATGCAGAAAACATTTAAAATCGTCGACGAGGGCGATCAATGTAGAAAAAAGGGGGAATTGAATACCGACGATCGATAATTTACCGGAAGCCGATCTCGAAAGGAGAAAGATCGACGATCGTCAATGCCGATGATCCAATGTTACTTTCTCGATCCTTCTAGACGATCGCCGGGAGATGGAGCCACCGGTGAGCCGTTCAATATTTTCACCTGCTCGCCGACCCATCAGGTGGAATTTGTGGGGCGATCTTTGGTGCCACTCGACTAGCCCCAGGCAGGGAAAGCTCCGTCAGCAAATCCTTCTACTCGGGACGTACATGTACGCGTACTCGAACAAGACCCGACCGTAAGGGAATCCTCATCTTTAATATCGGACATTTCAGGTCAGATCGATATTGAGCCACTATCCCTACCAATTCTCATCCAATTTTTCGTTTTTGAATTATTTCTTTGTGTTTTTCTTTTCACTCGTGCACTCAACCCAAATGAAGCCTATTGACCGACGTTTTACAAACTATTTCAGGTGTTGTCCATTTTATGCTGCAAGTCGATGGAGCATAAAATCCTTAATGGAACCTTAAGGGGTTATGTGGGTTTAAAAATTTAAAAAAAGCCATTTTTTTTCTTCAAATTTTATGATCTGACCGTACAATATGTTTTGAATGTTCTCCCGAAGTCTTAAGTCAATCGGAGTGAAATTCATTTTTCTCAAAACACTATTTTTGAAGTCGGTGGACACGATTTCTCAAAAACTAATGCACCGATCTTATTGAAATCTTGCACACTTCTTCGAAATAGCATTGACTAGTATTTAAACGATGGTTTTTTAAAAATTATAACTAATTTTGAAAGGCGTAATGTAAATTTTACGAGAAATTGAACTATTTTGCATACAACCCTGCCAATAATTGAAATTTCAATTTAAAAAAAAATCTTCGTTCAATCACGAGCTATACTTATCTACTAGCAGAAAAAATTGCTTATTTAATTTCAGATAAAGCTATCGTGAGTTATCCTGACCACCACGAGGACACTTTTTTAAGGGGGCTCCGGAAACCAGGCCCCACCGGCCGAATTTCCAAAATTTTTGGATGAATTTTTTTTTAATTATTGTTCAATTGTTGTTTTTATATGTGCTTTACATTTTGGAAAAAATAATGTATATATTATATTTGTTTTCAATAGAGAAAATATGCTTTTCTTGGCTTTGAAACCCCTTAACGGCTTATGCCTGATTGTAACAGTCGTAAACAGCTCCTTTTTGTGATTTTTAAAATATAAAATCGTGATGAAACATTTTTACAAAACTTAGGTATTTAAAAAAGTATCATCTGAAGAACACTGTGATTTTTTTGTATAAAAATATTTAAGGGATCATCACAGTGTAACGGGTCGAAAAATAGCGGATTTTCGGGATTTTTCTCGATGGTTAAAGTACGCTAATCAGTCTGGTTTTTTATTACGTCAAATCGGAGCACTCGTGAAGAACAGAAAATACACTTTTGAACGTTTATTGTTATTTTTTTACATTTCTTAACGTTTGAAAATGTCTTCGAAAAAAAGGAGACCTAACTGTGTACTCTAGGGTGGCACAAATTGGAGCTCTTTTGTTTCCTTTTTCCCACCATCCGTTTGGCTACTTTAAAGAAAAAAAAATTGTCGCGGAACCCGCGAGCGGTCAAAAAATATTTAGAGGTCGCTCAAGCCTCTGAAAAATTCAAATTTTCATTAAAAATTCGATTTTTTCTTTCGTTCACTTGTCGCCCGTAAATTCTACGCTTTATAATTTTTTTAAGTAAGCTCGCGAAAGCCCTAGCCGGGCAATAAATGTTTAGTGGTGGATGAAGAGCTTCAAAATGTTCAATTGCCACGATTTTTTTTCTCATCTCACTCATAAATTCGACACAGCAAAATATTCACAAAAATTAATCCTTTTTCTTTAGAAACGTATTTTTCAAAATTTACCTCACCACCACTAAACCACTAAAAATAGCGAAGTGAGAGCCTTGATTTTTGCGAAAGACGAAATAGGCGTTTTCCGTTCATCAAATCGAAAGTATACATCGGAGAAAAAAATTCTTCGATCAATTACTATTTTTTTAGATCTATGAAAAGGCCTAAAAATTTCAGACAGATCGATGCAGTAGTTTTTAATATATTTCGCTCACCGATTTTGAAAATGTACTTTCGAGATAAGAGCGTTTAACATTACGAACGACGCCCCGAGCGTTCCGACGGACATCAACATAACAGCCTATAAAATTGTCAATTTTGATCCAGTGTCCTTGAAATTTACGGGTAACAGCATTATAAGATGATATATGGTCCTTGGTTCTGAAATATTGGTTTTGAAAAAACTGATTTTTCGACTTTTATTTTCTATTTCGTATTTTATTTTCCTTCTTTTGTTTGTTTTGCAATAAACATCCAAAAAAATTGAAATCAATTAAAATAAATCTTCAATTAATTTCAATAAATTTTTAATTTATTGTCAATACATCTTTAATCAATTAAAAAACAATTTTACCTTTTGCACTAAATATCGTTATTGGACCAATAATTATTTCCTCAAACAATACTATTATATTTTTCGTTCTTTTGCACCCATCTCGTGCAATATTACACTTTCGTAATCATAAAATTATTTTTCAATTAACGACCGAGCACTGCATGGGAAAGATCGTGGGAGAAAAAAGAAATTTTTCCTTTTTTACGGTCGACGGGATTGATTTATGACTTAAGAATCTCGTTCAAGAGACTGGCCACAAATTTACGAAAGCGTTTCGAAAATCGGTGTCGATTTTTTTTCGTGCAACATAGAGAGTGAAAAAAAATTTTTATGAACCATGAGGATCACGAATTGGTTGGCTCGGACTGGACAAGCCCATACACATATTTATATATATGCATATATATATATATCGATTCCTCTTCCTTTCTTCTCCTTTCACCTGGCGGGCATATGCCAAGCGGGGGCCATGAAAGACCAGAAGGAATACAGATTTATCGATCTTATCTATTCGTCTGTCTCTCCCCCTTTCTCTTTTTCCCTCTTCGTTCTTTCCTCTCTCTTTCCACTCGGAGGGACGAAAATAATAAAAAGAACCATAAATGATCACGGCATCTTCGATTTTCCTTTTTCTTCACTGCTTATTGATATTCAATACCGTCGTAATCTTTAATTGGATTCAAATTTCATTCAAAGGAAAAGTAAATCTCGACTGCTTATTTTTAGTTTTTTTATCTCAAACCCATCTCACGAGAAGAGGGACCGAGCGTGAAAAATTTGCATTTGAGAAAAATGGAAGCCCTGTGGATTTTGAATGATTCGATTTTCGTGAGAATGTCATGTGGCGATCGCAATCAAAATCGATGGTACAACTAATGGTATAATTCCTAGTTAGATCGTTATCGACGAGTGACTTGAAAAACGTATTTCGTATGTAATGTTCGATTTTCATCGATGAAATGATTCGAATGATTGATTGAATAATTTCATTAGTTGATAAAATGATTCGATTGAATGGCAAAATAATTATATTCATTGATAAAATAAATCGATACATTGATCAAATAATTCGATTAATTAAAGCGAGACTGGTAGATGGGTGGTCGGCTCTTCAGATATTAAACTCCTTAAGTGAATTTCTTAATTGATAAAATAACTTTATTGAGTAATAAAATCATTTAATTCTTTGATAAAATTATTCCCACCCGATTCTCAGTGATAAAATAATGATCAAATCAATTTCGAATCAAACAATTGTTATCCGACTCTCATTGATAAAATAAGCATCAAATGAATTTCGAATAAAATAATTCTCGATTTGAATCAACGCAAAATTTTTTTAAAGATCGTCAAATTGAACATTTCTCAATTGTACCGACAAAACAATTATCAAAATTATTTCGAAATGAATAAAGTAAAATAAAAACAAATTGATTATAAATTCATCGAAATGGGTTGTGAAATCGTATTAAAAGGATGACACAACAAGCGGAGAGTGGGAGAAAGTCACGGGCGACTGATGAAAATATTGAAAATAAAATTCCGCCGATTGGTAATGGCCTGCGGGTCATCACTTTTTCCTCCGTAATGGAAAATATGTAAACGCGTGTGATATCGGCTTATGAGACGGTCACAAAAAGCCTCGCAATTGGTCACGTCAAAGCTCCGAAAATGAAAAAAAAAATCGTGTTTGATGGCTGACTCGGTATTTACTTTATCTAGTCTCGTCATTTAAGGGGTTACGTGGGTTTGGACAATTTCAAAAAATCATTTTTGTTCCCCAATTTTATTATTCGACGGTACAATATGTCCAAAACATTCTCCCAAAGTTTAAAGTCAATCGGAGTAAAGGTCTAGGAGAGAGAGCCTTTGGGAATTCCCCCCGCTGGGAAAAACCGGCCGGGAATGTAAACTTTAATCGCGTTTTTCTCAAAACACTATTGTGAAGTCGGTGGATACGATTTCTCTAAAACGAATTCACCGACCTTATTGAAATTTTGCCCACGTCTTTAAAATAGCATTGACTAGTGATTGAACTAAGGTTTTTTTTATTCCAACTAATTTTACAAGGCCATACGTCATGTAAATTGTACCAAAAATTGAGCTATTTTGCATTCGATTCTCCAAAAAATTCGAATTTCATTTTTTTTGAAAATCCTTGGTTCAATCACGAGCTATACTTATCTACTGACAGAAAATAATTGTTTTTCAAATTTCAGATAAAGCTATCGTGAGTTATCCTGACCACCACGAAGGCACTTTTTTTTAATCAATTTTTTTATTTTTTGGTCCCACCGGCTGAATTTCCCTAAATTTTTGAATGACAATTTTTTAACATATTGTTGAAACGTTGCTCTTTTACGTGCCTAACATTTTGAATAAAATAATTAATATGTTATACTTTTTTTTAAAAGAGAAAATACGCTTTTTTGGCTTCGAAACCCACGTAACCCCTTAATTCCCCCTCCGTCCCTCCCTGCAGGTGGGAGCCGAATAAATTCTCGATATACCGCGGTGACCCCATTTCAATGCGTTCTGTGTCACCCGACTATATTTCGCCCCTTTCGCCCTCGACCACGTGCGTGCGAGTACACCACGTGCGTGTGTACGAGCAGGTAGACGAGGTGAAAACTTCACACAACGACCAAAGCCTGGAACGTATCGTTCAAGATCTTATTGGCGATTCGCGGGTGGTGCGGGCAGCGAAAAAAAATCTCCCAAAGAAAGAAAAAACGCACTCGTGTTCGCACGGGTACAGGCTGATGCAAAAATTGTTCAACGGTGCACCGAAATTGGGCTTCACTGAGCTAGTCGTCAGACCCATTGCACTTTTTGTATTTAGTGATAAAACTGCTATTTTGTATCATTACAGTGATCGCAGATTCGTATGTGATTCGTAATATTTTTGGGAAAAAAATCATTGCGTAATTGTTCATGACTATTGAGAGTTATTAATGATAGATTGTTTTTGCAATGCATTGTATGTATACATTTTTTAGTTGTTCTAATATTTTTCAATTTATATTTAATATATATTGACTTGGCTTTCTCAATTTATATTCAATATATATCAATATATTAATGATTAATATACACATATTAAAAAAAACAAACATTTTGTTTAACAAATATGTATATTCAGTGTTGAAAATCCATATTTTTAAATTTGCAGTGGTTGTAAATTCGTGTGTGACTCGTAATATTTTTCGCGAAAACATCATTAAGCAATTGTTTATGAGTATCGAGAGGTATTAATAATGGACATTGTTACAATGCATTGTAGATCTTTTTTTTATTATAATATTTATTAATTTTCCTAGTAATTTATATTTCTTAATATATTGTTATATTAATAATTAATAGATTTATATTCAAGTACCTATATA
>OX632368.1:13843897-13856397 GCA_951751655.1 Ophion costatus | reverse complement strand
GTGTAATTAATTGGACACATGGACAGTTCCGCTTTGATGTTAATAATGGAAAAATCACTGAACGGCTGTGCCAAAATCGTATTGGAGAGAAATCAAAGAAATGCTTTACAAAAAATCCTCTTCTGATGAAAAAAGGTTTTTGAATAATTAAGGACTTTATTAACGTTGAAGTGACGAAGAATCGCAAAGTGCGTACTTTATTGCTCCATGTATGGTTTTTCACGGCTCAATCAATTAAGGGGTTATGCCTAATTGGAAAAGTTGAAAAATCACTTCTTTCACAACCAATATATTTTGACAGTATATGTTATAAATGTTTCCTGAAAATTTCAAGGTGATCGGATCAAAATTGATTGATTTAGAGGTTATGTTGACGCCCGTCGGAACGCTCGGAGCGTCGTTCGAAACTTTAAATGCCCTTTTCTCGAAAGTACGTTTTTAAAGTCGGTGAGCAAAATATTTAAAAAATGACTGCATCGATCGTTCTGAAACTTTCAGGCCTTTTTCTAGATCTAATAATATAGTATTTGATCCAGCAATTTTTTTTCGATGTATGCTTTCGATTTGATGAACGAAAAATGCCTATTTTTTTCGCAAAAATCAAGACTCAAGTTGAGCACGAGCCATTTTTTTAAAACTTGATTCGTCGGAAATTCCTTCGATTAACCTTAGGATCAACGAAATCTGTTTGATTTTGTGATATTTTTTAAATACAATTTTGATATATATATTTTTTTATACAATCATAAGATACTAACAAAATCTGCTTGATTTTCTGATATATATTAGATAACCTGGTTCGGAAGGACATTGCTCACCGCAAAATCCGTTTTTAAAGGGTGATTACCGTACATTGGCTATAAATTGTAATGAAATATTTTTACACCAAAAAATTACAGAGTGCTCCTCAGATAATACGAATTTTTCAAGTACCTAGTTTTGTAGAATTTTTTTATCACGATTTTCTACAAAAAAAAAACACCAAATGACCACTTTTTGATCTATGGATCGATTATTCTTTATTATACACTTGTAAGCCAATCAAACAATTGCTCTATCACTCAATTAATCAATTAATGTTCACGCGAACTGATAAATCTATTTCCATATTCTGCTATTTCCTTTCTTTCTCCATCATTTGATCTATTTGTGTAATAAAAAAGGATAAACAAATAAACCCATCAGATCGGTCGATTTATTTATATATCTTGACAAATAAATATAAAAGCCGTCCAGCAATCGATCAACCGATCAATTAATCAATACGTAAATAAATAGGTAAATAAAGAAATAGCGGACGCAGTTTTCGCTTCTCTTTTTTTTTTGTGTTTCTCCATCAATGTCCCGTTTGAACTTTAACCAAAGTGGGTGGACTGACTTCACGTCTAGTTTTCTCCAGGTGAATTTACTCCCCATCCTTTCTATTTCACTCCTCTCGCACGTTTTTTTATCGAACACCTTATCCACGTAGTCCATCTCCATTTATCTTCGTCTACCTTGTCTACGTTCGTTGATGTTGAACGCTCTCGCTTCTCTCTCTCTCTCTCTCTCTCTCTCTCTCTCTCTCTCTCTCTCTCTCTCTCTCTTTCCCTCTTACAATCTCAATGGGCCTATTTTAACACGTATAGACGATCGTGCGAGAAATTTTGCGCAATTCGTGTTATGTCTCGGGGAGCGCGTAGTGCCACAATGCCTGTCTCCCTTGTCGACAGGTGGGGTCGTGTAGGAAGTTCGCAATGGTTTATAGCAATACCAAACCAGACTGCCTCGCCCATTACGCGAGCTGCGCAGTGCATTCATTTCACCATTTTCCTCATCCAGTCGCAATTAAAAATCCAAAAAACGATTAAACGAAAAAGCTTCGAAACTCGAATCAATTGAATTTCCCGAAGAGCACATTTTGAATAAAAAATCCCTATTTTGCAGTACCGACTGGGTCGTTTTTAAATCTAGCGTTAACCCGAGTCGAAATTTAGACCCTCCTTTGAATGCTCGAGAACCTATTTCCTTTGTAACGCACAGACCGCCGCCCTCCTTTAACTCCCCTTGAACCTATATGGAGAAATTTGCACCGTTGGCGATCCTCCTTTAGCCCTACTGAACCTTCTATTCAACCTACTGAGCCTCCTTTAGGCCTATGGGCTCGGCTTGCGTGAACCTACATAACCTCGTTTTGGCCTAAAGTCCTATCTGTACCCTACAGAACCTCCTTTGAATCCAAAGCAGAAGGAAAATGAAAGATTGGATCCAAAGGAGGTTCTGTAGGGTCAAGCTATATCTGAAAAATAAATTATATGTGTGAATTAAAAATATGATGTTTGATTATTTATTATAAGATTGATTTATTAATTCGAAACATATACATACATTGTCACAACTATAAATTATTTCGTGAAACTGAAAATATTTTTAAATTATAATTATCCCTTCTTTGGAATATCGGTGAACTGCGGATGGGAGAGAAGGGGGGGGGGGGGGGGGGGAGTGGAGGGCAGCATATTGAAGTAGGCTCAAAGGAGGGTTAGTACGGTCAGAAGAGGTTTAAAGGAGGGCTAGGAGGCTCTGCGAGCCACCGGTGAAAGGAGTCAAAGGAGAGTTAGTAGGGCGAAAGGAGGTTTAAAAGAGGGTCTGTAGGTTTGCGTAAGCATTGAATCAGGCTCACTAGGGTTTAAAGGAGGTTCAGATGAACCTACTAAACCTCCTTTGAGTGAAAAAGTCCAATTTCTGCCACTTTTGGAGGTTCAGTAGGTTCTGATATACATGTTTTTGAGATTTCCATTTGAACCTCTTGAACCTCCATTGAATGACAAATTGGGATCGAAAGGAGGTTTAAAGGAGGGTCTAAATTTCGACTCGGGAATCTAGTTAAATTTGAGCTCACGTGTGCCGCGTCCGTTGCGACACATCGCCCAGATTAAATTCCATCGGGGGAGGTTGTTACACGGGCATTAGTCATCTGACAGTTGTCGCTTCGGCGAAAAGAAAACCGCTACTTTATCGCACGATGAGAACATGACAAGCTCTCAGATGACAGGCCGGAGCGACGAACTCTGCTCAGGGAGAAGAATCGACGGGCGATTTTTTTCTTCTTTTTCTTTTCTCGTTAAATCGTCATTGTTTAGAAGACGTAAGGAGAGAGACGAAGACACAGTGGGAGCTATTGACGGTGGCTATGCTCGCGTGGACGGCAATTATTTTATTGTGACTTAAGGCGGGATACGAATTTACAATGATAAAAAAATCGATTTTTTTAAGGATATGTGTAGAATATTTTCTTAAAATTTCAAAACAATATTTGAAAAATTCGAAAATTCAGTTTCAGATTAAGATGACAATCACAATAACTGCTGTAATTGATAATCTAAGTACTTTTTAACAGATTACTCAAGTAATAAGTTACCCCAAGTACCTAGTGCGGTTTGATTCAAATTCCATGTAAACTTTAAGGACGTTTTTTCTCAAAATTGCATTTTCGAAATTAGCGTGTAGGATTGCTCGAAAACTATTAAGCTGATTAAGTTGAAACTTGGTATAAATATTGATAATATTACTACCGCTTACTTGACGAGAATTGTTTTGGAAAAATTAGAAAAAAATGACTCTTTTAAATTCAAATTTTACACAATTTTGCGTGATTTTTTTTTTAACGCGTGCCATTCTCTTAATTTTGCATTTTCCGTATTTTGATTACTTTCAAATACAAACTATACATGTTCTGACTGAAATTTACAAAAAAAATGTAGAATCCTGTATAGTTTATTGGCACTGTAATCATAATATCGTTAACACAACTACAAGCGAAAAATATATCTAAACATGCAACTTTGGTGGCGTGCTCGACCATCTATTGTCCCGGAAAAAACTACTAACTATTGTAAAAATATTAACCGAATTAACTATATCGATATTGGAAAGTCTTTCACAGTAGTTAATAGTTATTTCAGAGATACTGGATGTAAAAAACACACTGCCAAAACGGCATGATTAGATAGACGCTTATAGTTGTCTTAACCATATTATCGAATCGAATGTAGAGACACTACAATTTTACAATATTGGCAAGCTTTTTGAGACAATTTCAATCGTGCAACTTAATTTTATAATTATTTTCGCATTCAAATTATTCAGGGCCATTTAATTACAGAGACATTGACTGGCTTATAGCGTCGACGTGTCCTTGAATATGTGTATCGAATTTTCTCGAACCTTGAACGCACCTCGAGATATTTGCCGACGAGGCTTGTCGAGGGTTCGATTTACTGACAGCCAACGCTGCATATTATACTGCACAATGTACATAAAATCCTCGTGTATGCACAAATGTATATATGTATATGAAATATAGAGACGGTGCGTCGTCGTCAGTCGTTTCTCTGCAGGCTCGAGATTAGATTACGTTGTGGTACTCTCGAGCGAAAAGCTTCCGACGTTAGTCATTCCGCCTATCCGCATCTTTCTCTCTTATTTGCATATGGTCGATTCACCTACGCGACTTCAACGCGAGCGTTTACACGCTACTACGTCTAAAATGTGTATTTTCATTTACATCGAGCAGGCCTGCCATTGTGTCAAGAGGAAAATAACACCGAACTTTTAAGGCGTTACCCCCACTCGTAGCGCAAAAAAAGGCCTTTTTCATGAATTTTTTAAAAGAAAACTACAAAACTTTTTTAATCGATCAATATACCACCTTAAAGAACACATCTTGAAGAACTTTCAGTAATTTTTTTATTGAAAAATATTCCATCGTTTAGTGGCAAATGGCCGTCAATGAAATAATGTTTTTATATACACGGTTTGCGGTGACCAACATTGCGGCGAAGTGGATCATCTGAAAAAAAAATGCGGATGGATTTAGTCAAATATAAGTATAAACTAGTCTTTAATCGAAGGATTTTAAAAAATATTCATTTTTCACAAAATGGCGGACAGTCAAAGTTAATGGTTCGATTTTAACGAAAAAAACGGCCGTTTTTTGGCTATAAAACGGCCATTTTTTTTCGAAAAAAAAAATCGAACGATTAAAGACTACATTTTTATGCATTAAATAAGCCTGCAAAATTTCAAGAAGATCGGTTCATCAGTGTTCGAGTCATCTTGGTCAGAAGATTACTCGATTACAAGAATACAAAAACGTACCGAATTTTCAGAATTTTATTATCATTTGCGTCTTTGGGACTCAACATCCTTAAGTTTTTTTCACGTTCGGTATTTTCAACTTTTTTCCTAATTTTATTTTCGAAAATTCGTACGTTAGATACGACGATGACTACCGATGATTGGGGCAATTAGTTACCTCAATTGAAAAGATTTTTCGTAACGCCCTGGGTGTTTGTGCAAAATGTGAGCGTATTACACCTGCATCCGAGAACGCATACGTTCGCCACCAAGTGGCGCACGTGCCGCACGCGTCCTCGTACGCGACGCGTACGTGACGTGCGAGATGATGAACCGCCCCAGCCGATCGACGACGCGAACGATCGAGGCAATGCTTTTCAGCTCGTCCGTCTTTTGCATGGGGCATTCCATGACGCATTTATGAACATCGCCGGAACGTTCGTTCTCGAGCTAATTTTTTAAAATTTATAACGTCAACTAAGTTAACTCTCGTTTTGTCATTTTTTTAAACAATATCGTAGACGTCTATTGTACAGAAATGATAATATTATAATTTTGGTACTACAATTATTATTTTTAGCTGTAATTAATTGTAATTTTTTAAACTGCAATTTATCAATCGTAGTTTTAAACAGTTATGATTTTTCAAACTACATTTAACAACCATTTTTCTTACTAAAATAACTTTTTTTAATTCCCATATGCATGCATACACTACCGGCCAAAAATATGGTTGCACTTTTCGAATTTTCGACTGGGAGGAAAACTCGCAGATCTCGGACAAAAAAGCCACGACGGTTGGAGATGCAATTAGGGGAATGTAAAAGAATTTTTTTTTACCCCTGATGCCCTAGAAATTTTTGTACTCACTGGGTAGTCTTCGGCAAGAATGTTTTTTTTTGTCATTTTTCAATTTTCTGACCATAAACTTGCGGGACATTTTCGTTCGATTGAGTGCTCAAATTTTTTTTTGGTTTTTTCTACCACAGTTTTTATTATTCAGCTTTTTGTAAAGTAGTGCAGTTTTCGTAAATGCCCTGCAACGCTACAACTATAGGGCTCAAAATAAAAGACCTAGAGGGGCGAATTTGACGAAAAAAAAGATTTCACAGATTACGGTTTTTTTTAATGACAAATAATGATTTTATGATTGATTTTTTACGGAAAAATCGTGAAAAGCGTTTCGGTATTTTTATCCAGTGTACAAATATATAAGGCTGCTGGTTATTGATCACGATCCCGTGACAAGGTAGCACGACATGTTTTTCGCTATTAACGAACCCATAGTAATGCTTTATGCAAAAGTGAAGCATTTTCGGGATATTATTTTTTTTCAAGTGAGGCTGAAAGTGAAGTTGAAAAATTAATTAAAAGAAAAAACTGTTGCACGGAATCAAACTTTTTCGTTACTTGTATTTTGAGGTCACAGTAACAAACAATTATCAACATTGAAATAAGAATAATTATTAGACGTGTAAAGTTTTAGACCCCTCGTTCAAAAATGTTTGCTGATTATTTTTTATTTTATTGTTGATAATTCTTTGTTGCTGTGTCCTTAAACTACGAATAATAAATAACTTCGAATGCATACTGCAGTTTTTTGTGTATATTAATTTTCAAAGTCGGCTACCCCACACCTAAACAAAAAAATAAAAATTATATTTCGAAAATGGTTAACTTTTGCATAAAATATTATTGCCTTATTCGATAGCGGAAAGCATGACGAACTCTTTTACGAGATCATGACTAATAACCAGTACTCCTCTATATATCTATAAATTTCACTTCCGAAATTTAAACGCTTCGTCCTACTTCTTTAGTCTGAAAAGCTGATAAATTATTTTTTTAAATATTTTTCTCATATTAATCAATAATTTATTTCAAATTAATACAAAAATTATATTGTAAATTATATTGTAAATTATATGTATTACATTGTAAATTGTTAAATCATATTGTATCCTTATTTTCACATGGAAAAACGAACACAATGGGAGGAGAAATTGAGAGCAAGAGAGGGGGGGGGAGAAAGAGAGAGAGAGAAAAAGGGAGAAAAGACATGAGTTGTCGAATTATCTATCATTTTTCGACTGTGAGTGTCTCGTAAGGGAAGCACGTGGGCGCTGGCTAACGGTATGTAAAAGCTGCCGTCGTTGTTTCCACACGTCGATTTTCGTGGTGTAGCGGTGTGCACCTCTCTAGACCGTGTAGAGGCGAAAAAAATCGAGACGTACGTTTATTATATACTCACAATATAAACGTGAGTGAAAGCTGGAAGGAGTTGAGTGAATGAGTATATACGTGATGGATCTGGCATGTACATATATATATATATATATATATATAGAGAGAGAGAGAGAGAGAGAGAGAGACCACAGAAGGATCATCCAGTTGAATATCGACTCTGAAGAATAATGGAGACGGGTTCTGAGGTGTGGGCAGCGATTGGCTCTTCTTGTTGGGTGCTATGAGTCCATATGCTCGTATATAAAGCTGAGCTTCATCGATTGCACCGTGCTGTATATGCCTATACATATATATAGGATACATGTATATATAGGAGCGGGGACATCAATCGGTATTCGAATTCGAATTCGAAAAGGAACAAGGGCATCGAAATTCAGGGTTAAGGAATGGCAAATGATCATAAACAATCATGCAGGTAGCACTCTAAATTGAGAATTTTTGAATTTATGAAATATTATATACATTTAGTAGACTTACCATTCGATGTGGTAAAAATCACTATTTTTTGATAGTGTAAGGAAATATCTATTTTATGAAAACCTAACATATTATATAGCATTGAACAATCAACGTATTATGCTTGTAAGATTGTTGGTTGCGGTTAACATATGAGCATAGTTAATACACCTGCTGAAATATCATAAGCGTTGCTATATTTTAGTCATTAATCATGACTATAAAATATTGTTGTCCCCTCAGGGTAATATAAAATGTGGTTTAAACATGGTTGAAGTTACGATACATTTCTTGTCAGTGTGTCCTGCGGCCGGCAGGACTTCTTCATTTTTCCCCCTGGGACGATAACTGAAAATCATTTGTGTTTTCGATAACCTTGCCGATTAAGTAAGGAGGGAAATCGAAAATATCGATCTTTGGTAAAGTGGTGAGGATTTGAAAAAAAATTGTTTTTGGTGAAGAAAAGTCGCTGACATTATTGTTTCTTGGATTTTTTTTTAAAGGGCCACATTTACCTAGAGACCCGAAAAAATAGCCAAATTCCAATTTTTTCCTGGGAAACAGTTGGTGAAAAAATAAAGCATTTTTTTAACGTTAAGATACAGCTATTAAGAGCCTTTAAAAAAAATCACCAAAAACTACAGAAAATCAATAAAACCTTGGCCACCGGCCGATGAAGAATTTTTTTTCGCGACGTTTGGCGGTTCATAATCCGCAGTCCGTCCGAAATCTCAAAACCAGATGGGTTATTCAAGTAACAATAAATAGAAGTCGTTGAGCATCGTCGAGTTTTCAAACAATTAATTTTAATAACGTGGAAACGAATTAAAACTCGAGCTTACAAAATCTGCGAAAAGGTCGTCATTTTTACGTGATTACTAAGAAATGAAGATGGATTTTGAAAAAGTGAGATGGTCGACGACCTTTAAATGTTTTTCATCGTATCTTCTGTAAATTTGGAAACAATCCATCAAGTGGTTCTCGAGATATCATGTCCACCGACTTTGAAAACAGTGTTTCGAGAAAAACGTGCTCAAAGTTTTTAATTTTAGAAATATTTTAATATAATTTTTACGGAATATGTCTAGAATGTCAAATCTAGATTTTATTAGATTTGATCTTGCAGTAATAATCTACAGGTAACGATAAGTAATACCTGTATCCTATTCAGCCTTCAATTATTAATTATTTAATGGAAAATTGTACGCAAATAACAAATCTTCATAGTAAAATAGACGAGTCCTATTAACGAGTCCGAGTCAGTCATGTCACGAATGCACTTTTCTAAACCGAAGAGCTTAAAAGTTGCGGCAATTTGTCATAGGAATAGTGGATTATTGTTTATCGATTTATAGACTAGACTGATGACCTATCGAAAGCGAATTGAACAAATGTTTCGACTCCGTCACCACCATTCGGTTTCAATAAAGTTTTATATAATAATTTGCAAACATGCATCTGAAAAGTGACAATGCATGATTCAACTTAAAAATAAATTAAGAAAAAGCATCCTAAAATTGTCAACTTTTCGTGTAAAAATAGCGATATCTAATCATCCATATAAAATTTCCCTAACACATACAAAAAAATTCGTAGCCGACTGTGTTTGTATGTGAAAAGTTGATATGAAGCAATTAGTCGTAAGTTCAATCCCGATTACAGTCTTTGTTATTTTTTATTAGCATGCCATATTCTTAACGTACATGTTCCCAAACTAGTCAACTAGTTCCCAAAGTAGTAACAACTAACTAGTAAAATCAATGAAAAACTAAAAACTAAAAAATAATTTATATGTAAACGAATATTTTAAAAAAACAAGCTTTTATTTAATGTACGAAAATGAAAAAAATAATTTATGTAACCAAGTCACCAGTATGTGACTATAAATAAAAGCGCAGAGCGCCTAAACTTTCGACATATAATTTTCAATTTACATAAATCCGTTAACATTTTCACTGTATTTAATTTACTATAAAACAACCTGAGATCTCGTAAATCAAAATCCTGAAACTGAGTATAAACGTGTGATTATCATTTTGTCTCTAATTCCTATCGTCCAGAATTAAATACGATTAATGATAAATTGATCAAATTTATTAAACATTTAAAAAGTTGAGCACTCCAAGCTTTTATTTATAGTCACTAGTAGGTGACGTGGTCAAGATTTTTTTTCTACTTTTCAGTACATTAGATAAAGCTTGTTTTTTAAAAATATTTTCTTTACATATGAATTATTAAACAACTGGAAACGTCTTGTTGGGTAACTCCCAATGTAGTAGCAAGCCCCATTGCATTTGGCGAGGATGTTCGTCTGCAAACTGCGTCGAATAATCGATATCGAGTTTCCAATATTGGTTATTAAACATCTCTACGAACGGAAATCTTTGAAGAAAAGGCGAAAAATCAGGATAACGAACCCAATGGAGTGAAAAAAACGCTTCTGGAATTTTTTCCCTCGCCGATGCGTTTTCCTTTTTTTTGTTGTTGTTGTTCGACACAACAATGGGCTCGAGGGCCACGTTGGACGTATCCTGTCGATCGGTGAAACGAAATAAGTGGGAATCGATCGGTAACGGTACCACGGCGAATACTCCCACTCGATGAGGGAGACAAAGATTGATAGAGAGAGAGAGAGAGAGAGAGAGGTATGAAAGGGGAGGAGGAAAACCTTTGGAAACCGGAATCGCGTGCCCCCAAAAATCTTATTAATATTTTTTTGTCCAGGCAGCCTGCTCCTGTCGAGTACACCGTGTCTAACGAATTTCAAATACGGCTGACACATGTGGGAGGAATGATCCCTATAATATGATATATATATGACTATATAGGGTGTTACTACAAAGTTCGCAGTCTCGAAGGCACGACCCTGCAAAGGGTCCTTAAGGGGTTACCCCCACTTGCGATTTTGAAAAAATCGATTTTTTTTTATTGCACTTTGTTGAAGTATAAGTATCTGAGAATATGTCCTGAAAATTTCAAGTCGATCCGAACAAAATTGACTGCGATATGCGCGTTGAAAGAGAAGAATCCGTGAATTGAAGAACTGAAATTGAAACTTTAAACGCGTTTTTCTCAAAATGGCATTTCTGAAGTCGGTGACCAAGATTACTCGAACACTAATGAACCGATCTTCTTGAAATTTTGCAGGCTTATTTAATACACAAAAATGTAGTCTTTAATCGTTCGATTTTTTTTTTCGAAAAAAAATGGCCGTTTTATAGCCAAAAAACGGCCGTTTTTTTTCGTTAAAATCGAACCATTAACTTTGACTGTCCGCCATTTTGTGAAAAATGAATATTTTTTAAAATCCTTCGATTAAAGACTAGTTTATACTTATATTTGACTAAATCCATCCGCATTTTTTTTTCAGATGATCCACTTCGCCGCAATGTTGGTCACCGCAAACCGTGTATATAAAAACATTATTTCATTGACGGCCATTTGCCACTAAACAATGTAATATTTTTCAATAAAAAAATTACTGAAAGTTCTTCAAGATGTGTTCTTTAAGATGGTATATTGATCGATTAAAAAAGTTTTGTAGTTTTCTTTAAAAAAATTCATGAATAAGGCCTTTTTTTGCGCTACAAGTGGGGGTAACGCCTTAACAGATATTGTAAATCGTATGAAAAAAAGGTTATACTACCAACCAATGTCACCACTATGGAAAATGCTGACAACCGCTTAAAATTGAGTCTGCATTTTTTGGTCTTAAATGAAAATACTCGTAGGAATTTCGGGGCGTCACATTTTTCAAGATCCACCCGGTATACATATACTACATGTATATGATTTTTTTTCAGAATTCGTGAACAAAAATCGACCGGAAGTTGGGAGGTAGCACCTTGGGTGCTACCTCCCGCTAGGGCCTCAAGGGTCTTAGCGGGACTCTTTACGGTGTTGCGACGTCGCGGAAGTGGGATCGAATAAAAGAAATACGAAGAAAAAAAATTGAACGTGAAAAGATTAACGTATGTGGGTCACGAGGTTTCATTGTCAGGGAATAAAAAAAACTCGTCATTTCGACCTATTTTCTCACCCCCTGCATCGCGTCTCGATAAAAGAAATGCGTATACAGAACGGTGGAAAGGTGGTAGATAAGAAATGAGAATAAAGAAGAATGAATAAGCGATTTCAAAGGGTACAGAAATAATTGTTGATAGATTTGCGTTTTTTGGGATTGAAAAAATTAAGGGGCTACATCACCTACCTAGCGCCTCAAAAATGACCAAATTTCGATTTTTCTTTTGGGAAAGGGAGGGTAAAAAAAATGCATTTTCTTAAACACACAGGTACATAGATTGAATAGGTTACACTAAATTGCCGCATAATTTGTTTTCACGGCCTATCGCATTAAATACGAGTACCACATTTAAATTGTTCGGATTATAATCGTGACGTCTCATCTGCAATTGTCTCGACTTCTCAAATTGGGGTTTCAAATTTGCAGCTCGATCTGAAAGCACCGATTCGAAATCAATTGTCGAACTATTACAAATTGTTGGAATTAATCGAACTGCTTCAGCTACTCGAAATATGTAATTTGATGGTGCGAGTCTGAGGCATCTTTTTTATTCAGATATAATTTTCCGATGCTTCACTAAATTGTGAAAAATATGGTCAAGCTCGGTCGACAAAGGAAGCTTGGGCCATTGATATAAAAATATACTTCGACTCAA
>OX632368.1:13753897-13833897 GCA_951751655.1 Ophion costatus | reverse complement strand
TTCCGGCCCGCGACAGTAGCCTAGCCCCTTAATTGATTAACGAAATGAATCATTTTAATTAGTTACACGAACAATAGTATAAACTCCCACACTGTCAACAACAATCTTCATAATATAAATCGAAGAATAGAGATAAAAAAAAATACATCGGAAAAGTGCAAAACGTCATCGATTTGTGACATTTGGCGTTTGTCTACAAGTGGCAAAGAAGGAGGCCCCGAAGAAAACGGAGCTCTTCGATGTTCTGGGTGATCGATAGCTCGGGGAGTCGGCCGAGTGTAGCGGTACACTCGAAGGGAAATTAAAGTAAGGGGAAAAAAGCTGAAAAGAGAAATCAATTGGCGATTCTTTTCGGACACGTTCGGAGCGTGATGCCGTGAAAGTAAATGCCCACGGGAATGCAGCACGCGGGTAAACGAAGCACGCGAATGAAGGGCGCGCAAGCTACAAGAATAAAATCGGTACGTCGCGTCTCGTTTGACCGTCATCAGGATAATTTACGTCCCAAGGCGAGTGTGGGTGGCAGATGGGCAACCCGGTCGAACCGCCGTTACGAAAGTTACGGGTCCGGGTATTGCGCAAATTTCGAACGAAATCGCGCGAACGCGTGGAAGAGGAATGGCGAAGGTCGCCAGTCGGGGAGGAATTGCGCCGCGGGAATAATTCGACGTGGCAGGGCTACGGCAAATTGTTTCGGATTGATTGATATGCTTTTCTCATCGCCGCTGCCGGGCATCGACGCTGCTTTTATTTCGGACCGGAGCGGCGATCTGGCGCGAAAGGACCTGCTTGTTTCCGCGAAAATCCATTAAGGGGTTACCCCCACTTGCGATTTTGAAAAAATCGTTTTTTTTTATTGCATTTTTTCGAAGTATAAGTATCTGAGAATATGTCCTGAAAATTTCAAGTCGATCCGAACAAAATTGACTGAGATATTAGCGTTGAAAGAGAAGAATCCGTTCTTCGTGTAAACTGAAATTGAAACTTTAAACGCGTTTTTCTCAAAATGGCATTTCTGAAGTCGGTGACCAAGATTACTCGAACACTAATGAACCGATCTTCTTGAAATTTTGCAGTCTTATTTAATACATAAAAACGTAGTCTTTAATCGTTCGATTTTTTTTTTCGAAAAAAAAATGGCCGTTTTATAGCCAAAAAACGGACGTTTTTTTCGTTAAAATCGAACCATTAACTTTGACTGTCCGCCATTTTGTGAAAAATGAATATTTTTTAAAATCCTTCGATTAAAGACTAGTTTATACTTATATTTGACTAAATCCATCCGCATTTTTTTTTCAGATGATCCACTTCGCCGCAATGTTGGTCACCGCAAACCGTGTATATAAAAACATTATTTCATTGACGGCCATTTGCCACTAAACACTGTAATATAATATTTTTCAGTAAAAAAATTACTGAAAGTTCTTCAAGATGTGTTCTTTAAGATCGTATATTGACCGGTTAAAAAAGTTTTGTAGTTTTCTGTAAAAAAATTCATGAAAAAGTCCTTTTTTTGCGCTACAAGTAGGGGTAACGCCTTAACGAGCGAACGTTTCCTGGACGATGGACCTCGCAGCTCGTGTCTACGGTCCTGGAGTGTACCATACTTCACGAAGTTATCGATTATCCTACAAAAATTAACGTAAAATTACTTCAATGCAGTTTAATTGAATTGAAACACAAGTTGTGTGATAGATGAATATGAATAAATATTAAATTCTTACCTTTTCAGAGTGTTCTCGCTGGCAACTCCATGAGTTCCAAACTTAGTACAAAACCCTCTATAAGCATTACTATAAATTTTTCCCCTCGAGAAGAAGCACTCAATAAGATATACTTTTTCTTCCGTGGTGAGCTGACTCATTTTGACGCGCGCGTACTTGCTTCGACCACGGCTGGAATAAAACTGCGGGGCCTCAGGTATCCGCCTTAGAAAAAGGGACCCCTATTGAATTCATGGAGGGAAGAGACACTTATTTAGTTTTAGCAACTTCCTATTGGACACTGTACATTTAGACAGGAAAATCCTAAGCAATTTTCAGGGATTTTTTTAACTGAGAAATAATTGTTCTACATTTATCAAACTATAGGTATACTTTGATAGTATTTTTATGTATCCAAAACAATTTTTTAAAATCAATTTACCATAAAAATGGCGGTTTTAAATCAATTTACCATAAAAATGGCGGTGGCAGAGTGTGGCCGCGGGAGTTGCGAATCGGCGTGCAGTCTAGCTTCCCGTTGACTTTGATTTGAAAAAAAGCTAAAAATTTCTTGAGTTAGAACATATATAGTCCCTATTTGATGGTAATTAAGGGTGTTGAGTCCCTATGAAACATGTTAATGTTAATTGTTCAATAAATAGCTTCTTAATCGTCATGAAATGTTTACACGATCTCCTGAATACTTCATGTAAAAACATACCAAATTTTTAGAATTCTATCATCATTACTTCAACCTCCTTAGGGGTTGAAATAAAAAATGATAAGAAAATTCTGAAAATTTGGTATATTTTTGTATGAAGTATGTAGGAGGTCGTGTTAAAATTTCACGACGATTAAGAAGCTCGTTATTAAAGAATTAACATTTTGTTAAGAACAATTTTTAAAAGAAATTAAAAAAAATGTATCCATCAACTTCGTTTTGTTTCCGTTGCTTTCAGTATATTGTAGATATTACAAAATTGAGAGGTAAAAGAAAACTTATTGCAAAGTTACATCAGTTTCCATAAGACAACATTTAATTTGTGAATGTAAATTGTTCAATGACGAGCTTCCTAATTGTCGTAAAATTTTTACACGACCTCTGAAATACTTCATACAAAAACGTACCAAATTTTCAGAATTTTATTATCATTTGCGATTTGGGATTCAACATCCTTAAAAAAATTATGAAAATCAGCGATGTTTTCCTCGCTCAAAGGTATCTCCCCCCTTAACTCAGCGTTTGACTTTGAACGCGAATTTTTCGGAGAATTTTCGTTTTCACGACATTTGAAGAAAAAAAAGTGTTTTTGACAAAGGAGCTCTGGCTGATCGAGGACGTTACGAGGAAAAATAAAATTGAATCGTAAATGAATCCGACTCAGGACTTTGGAAGGAAGAGATGAGATCCAATCGGCAGAAATCGGTATTCCACCTTTTCTTTGTCTACCTTGTGAATTTAGGTAAATGAAGTTTGGCCAAAAAACGAAAGACACTTGAGCCAGTCTCAAGATCGTTACGTATCGCGACTGAAACGCTGGGTGCTCATACTAAAATGTAATAGACGCTCGTTACATGTAAATTCCTGCGTTGGTCGTAAAAATTAACTATCACGATATCGAAAAAAAAAAAAATATATGGCGGTGAATGAGTCATATAAATTTTCCGGTTCGGCATACGCGCAAAAAAATCTCGGCGCGTGTTTATACTCCGAAAGTGTATCACGCGCTCGTTAAAGGCCTATTACCGAGCAATCGAATTTAATTGCATTAATACTGAAAAGTGACGTTTATGCACCGGGAATCGCTCGTCGAGCAGTCCATCAATGGTTTTTTTTTCGCGGTCAATACTCACTTCAATTGCCCACAACTGATTGTTGCTCAATTGAACTGTGTTTTTCGTTGAGTTTTGCGCTAGGAGAAATGGCGAAAGATCAAAAAATGTTGTGACGATACGACAGAATTTTTTTTTCTTGCGTATAAAAATTGCAAAAAAATTACAAACATATTTGAACCAGGGAATAATTTAGGTTAATATTTATTATTCAACGTTTCGTATCCCAATTCGATGTGCTCATCAATTCTGAATTATTCATTCACTTATTCGTCTATATGTTACACAAATTTTGCGTGATTTTTTTAAAATATGTGCCATTCACGTAAATTTGCATTTTCTTTATTTCAATTACTGTCAAATCGAAAATATATATATGTTCTAACTGAACAATTTTGTTTTTTTTTGCAAATCGAAGTCTACGGGAAACTAGAGTGCACTCCGATTTGCAACTTCCTCGGCAACCTTGCTGTAACACTCTGTCACAGCTCCCCCATTTGGATGATAAATAAATCAAAAAAAAATATTTTGTATACTTATAAACATACTATTACTACTATAAAAATACTATTAAATATAAAATTAAATTAAATTAAACTATAAATATAGTTTACCTATAGTAGTAAATTGTATAGTATATATAGTATAGTAGTAAACTATATAGTAAATTATAGTAAACTATTAAATATAACTATAAAATACTCTTAACGTGTACCTGCAGTTTGATAAATGTAGAATAATAATTTCGTAAGTGTCAAAAATCCCTCAAAATTGCTTGACCTTTCCCCTCCTAAATGCATAACCTGCCTCAAGTGGCGTTCCTTGTTGGATTCTAACGTATTGTTATTGCGAACAAAAAATTGTACCCGAACTACTATTATTATGATTTGCAACCAGCAAATTTTATATATTTTCTCATATTTAATATTTATTCGTCTTGTTAACAATTCTCAATAGTGAACAATGATGAAAAACTGCGATCAGTTGATTTCGATAAACCTTTTTTATCAGTGCATGTTTGAGAATGTCGAATTCCTGCTATTTTTGCCGCAGATCGTATCTTCCATAAATGCACACAGAAACGCAAACTATTTCGTGTCGCTTTCACGTAGATTGCCCTTTTGTTGCATTTCCGTTGGATATCATTTGCAACTCTGATGATAACGGTTTTTTCGCAGCATTTTTGTTGCAGGCTCCGATCGACTGCCACGCGGAGATCTCGCACTCGGCCGGGGCTGTTAACCTCGCTCCGAATTCTGATAACGAGCCGAGATCTGTCTTGGCCGAGGTGGAGGAACGGAATGCGGCGAGTGCGGACCAAAGTACCGCGTGCTACAGATACTCCTTTTTCTTTCCTTTCGTCTCCTACCCCTCTTGCGCTCCCTCGCTTAGTTCCGACAGAACCTAATTACGATGGAATATGTATTAAACGCTCACGGATTTGATTGTGACAGGTCGACCTTTTGCGTGCAGCCGGTACATGGTAATATATATATATATATATATATATATATATATATATAATATATATTTTCTAATTGTCTAAAGTAATTGAAATAAAGAAAATATACATACATACATACATACATACATATATATATATATATATATATATATATATATATATATATATATATATATATATATATATATATATATATATATATATATATATCGTTATGAATCTATGTCATTTTAAAAATGCCGGTTTATCACGATTTTCGCACTTTGCAAAATTGCGTGCTGGACTTTGAAAAATAGTAATCTCACCATTTAGTGATAAGAAGTTCGAAAAGAATAGCGTTCGCTGGAGTGCCGGTGAAAAAAAAAAATTGCGTTTGCTGTCCGCAGAATTATTTAGTTTTTTTTTTATTTAAAAAAAAACGACAGCTTTCCGAAAGGCCGGAATCGTTCGGCGTAACTTGAAAACTATGAGGTTTGGAATACTCAGTCTAAAGAGTAGAAAGTTATATTTTGTGATTTTGGAGACACCAAATTTTGGTAGATTTTCTTTCCTACATTTTATTGTATCGCTTCCTTTGGTTGATAGTTGACGATTTGTCTCATTAATTTATTGCCGTTGCCAGGCATTGCCAATTACTTTAAAATGTTGCTTTCAAGGAACATCAATCAAGTGTCCGCTTTCGAACTTGTTGAGACTCACATATGTGATATGTGAAAGCATTGAAAGCTATTTTTCTTTATCGGCAGAAAAATGAGTTGGGGGGGGGGGGGGGGGGAATCCACCCCTCAAAGGAAGGGGTGTCACCCCTTAATTTAATTTCTTTTAAATACTTCTGTAGTTCGTTTTTGACCGCTTTATGTTAGAAGAATGTTGGATTCCGTTCCATTCGGGTCGGTGGACTGCTTGTTGCTGAAACTACAAAATCACCTATCGATACGCTTTTCCTTGAGGGGTGGTTTTCTCCCTTGGAACCGTTTTTTCGGAAATTAGAAAAAAAATGATGTGTCGAATAGTTTTCAATGCTTTTTCACATATATTAGTTATAACAAAATCGAAGGCGGACACTTGAGTGACGGTACTTCATAGTTACGGTCGATTCATATCACGTATAGAAATGGCATGCGAAAAACCAGAAGCAAATGATTTTTTCAAAAAATAACATAAGGGAAAAAATCTCGAAAACCGTGGGACTTTTACTAAACTGCAATTCCAGCACATACCTAATACTTATACCATTTAACGTGACCACCCAAAATATTTTCGTTGCCTTTAGAGCGACGAAAAAGTGTCAGGAGGTAATTTGATTGTTTTGGAAGGGCTTATACAGTGGCGAACATTTCATGTTTGTCAAGGTTATAATTTTTGCGTTCTCAAGCTCATCAGTGGTTTTTTAAATGGGAATTTTTTTTTTTTATCAACGTTTTATTAACGTTATTTATTGTATATTTATTTTTATTCTTGATACGAGTAAATGGTTTCGAAAGAAGCTTCGTTGACGCCGTTTTTGAATTAGAGAAAAATGGGTTTGAGCTTTCAGATATTGTTGTAATTCTAAAAGGATTTTATTGATTTATTTGCATTGTTTGTTAGAAGATTTTCAAGTAAAAATTTACACTTACATTTACACTTACGGATTTACATTTGTGTTAAATTTCGAGTACAAATTTCCGTAGGTTCACCGCACCTACCTGTAAACGCTCATACTCTCTCAATTTTCGACGGTCCGACTTGAAATTTTCAGAAAATATTTTTAAAAGCTTATTTATAAGAATCCGTCGAAAACGAAAAATCAATCTTGTCAAAAATTTCAACTAGGTGTAGCCCCTTAAGATGTTGTAGCTGATATTCAGACAAATCCAACGACCTATTATATCATGATCGTGAAATGATTTCTTACTAAATCTTTTCGGTGAAAAATCATTATGCCATTCAAAAGTCTATTTCAAAGATTAATTTTAAAAAACCACGCAACCGGCCGAAGTAATAACATATAGTCTAAGTCTCAAAAAAAGTGAAGAAATCTTTCCTTTCAAAAAAACTTCACATTTTTTCCTCACCTAAATGTATCTTCCCCCTTAAGTTCTGTCAAGAGTATATCGAGTCCCGTATCGAAACACTGCGATCAAGATTCGCAGGCTACGTAGTAAAACTCTACTCCTCCGACTCCGAATCGACGCAGGTAATTTACATTCACACGAGAATTGTATATATATATATATATATATATATATATATATATATATATATATATATAGCTGCTCAGTATTATAAACTCGATATTTATATGGGCTCGCAACCATTTGCGTACATTTTGTGACCTTTAGCTCGGTGGCTGCGCGGGGTCGACGCTATTGCATAATAATGCAGGTGACACTTATCGGAGTGCTTTTTAAGCTCACACCCACCTGGCTCGAGGAAATTAAATTTATAAGAAAAATTGAAAAAAAAATATTTGAAACAAAGAAGAAAATATTAATGGTCTGATTGACCGGGTTTATAGAGGCTAATGAATATTTGATTCGCTCGATCGAAAATTGCGATTAAGGGGAAAACTATTTCGCTTCCAACCTCGCGACAGAATAGCAAAACGTTTATTGGTCTGCCATTTTCATTCCCTCATTGAATTTCTTTTCGTCCCGTCCAAGTTTATCTTGAACGTAAAGGATTTTCATTTTAGATGGATACGTTTGCTTAAATCAGCATTGTTCTTTAGCATACCAAGATTCGCTCGGGTTTGAATAATTCTCACTCTGCACCAGGAAATTTATTGTATATTTATTTTTATTCTTGATACGAGTAAATGGTTTCGAAAGAAGCTTCGTTGACGCCGTTTTTGAATTCGAGAAAAATGGGTTTGAGCGTTCAGAAATTGTTGCAATTTTAAAAGGATTTTATTGATTTACTTGCGTTGGTTGTTAGGAGATTTTCTTTCGATTTGTGAAATTCGGAAAATAGGAGATGGTTTTAAATTAGGTTGATTTTACGTAAATTTTAAATTAGTTGAATGATTCGTTAATTATTAAATGATGCCCACAGTGAAAATTTGTACTCACATGGCCAAGGTGGCTTTCAATGATGTGATTTATTGTGGCACTTTTTACACCTTATAAATATGTATTCATACACACTAGTGTAATTGAGTCTAGGCACTTAATTTTTTTACTTAACTTATTTATTTAATTATATAATATTAAATAATATTATATATAATATATAATAATTATATAATATATAATATTATATAATATTAAATTTACTTAACTTATTTATCATTTTGGCGTTATAATCACTCATGTTTGATATTCTTATCAAAGTAGGCTTATTAACGCAAATATTTAGTACACATATTATAGATTAAAATAAAAGCATTACAGTAAAATATAAATTTTACTGTAATGCTTTTATTTATTTTATAAATTTTCTGCTTAAATATAAGTTAATTAGAATTCAAGATAATTTCTAGGAAAAGCCGAGTTTATTCCACCAGTGTATATAAATCGATATATAGGGAAATATGTAATAATAATTGGACATATAATAAATATACAAAATATAATATACTATGAATATATTAAAGTATATTTTGCAGTTAAATAATTAAATTCTATTCACGACTGTAGATAATATCATACGCATATCACAGTAATCTTTTTTTAGAATATATCTGAATTTCTTCGCTCATCTAAATATCCTCAAAAGGTGATGATATTTAGAAATTTAGAAAGGTTCAATTGCTCAAGAGATTAGGCTACTGTGACGACACAAAAATGAGGGTTATTTAAGAACATTAATTAGGCTGGAATGAGTGAGATGATAGAAAAATCATTTGGACAGTTATTTGTATGTACCTTATCAAAGTTGTGTACTAAATTACATTAGGAAGTATTAATAATTGAAGAAGTTATAAGCAATTTCGAGAAGGACTTTTGAACATAAGGGGGTCAACGGTGTACTCGATTTTGGCAACCCGGTTGCTCGGAAACAAAAAGAAACGAGTTTTATCCCCTTAAAGTAGATAATACTGGCGGAGACTTGACCGATCGTCATTTTGTTATCGTGTTTCAACCGTATAGTAGAAAAAATGTATGATGCCTTTTTTTCGATTTTGCGTGGAAAACGACATCATTATTGTTGATAACTAATGGCAAAGAACTGTCAGGAAGAAAAACGTCGGTCAAGACTGGCTACTGTTACACCGAATAAGCATAGCAAACTTAAAGTCAATCCGTTTTTTTTTATCGCTGTGGTCATAAATTTACCTTCAATCTGCACCATTCCTTCCATCTTCGATTCCTGCACCATATGTTGGACCTTCCTCTTCACTTTGAGTTTTGCCGCAACCCATAAACGCGAGGTCGTCATTTTCACAGTAGTCTAACCCCTTAATGAAAAACCCCTTAATGAAATTTACAATAATTTGCAGATAACGAATTTATTTATACACAATATACATTTTAACAAAATATATAACTTTTTAAAAACAATTCCTTATTAATGAATAAATTATTATAAAATAGCTGCTTTATATGTACGTTGAAAAAGTGTCAAAAAATACAATTAAAAATGCAATATAGCAGGAATAAAGTGAATTCCTCAGCACACACACAGACACACACACGGATACCAAACTCCGTAAAAAGTGACTTCAACGAACTACCACTAAGGCATGTACCTAAATGTGTTGAAGTGAGACACTCGGATCGTATTGACGAGTGAATTAGCCTTGGTCGCGGGGGCGAGGGAATACATTATATATGTATCAATACGCCACGATATGTCAGCAATACGCCAATCATCGAGTGCACAAATGCAAGATCATTGCGAAGGCAATAGAAACAATTTTCCCGATCTCTCTGATTCTCTCTCTCTCTCTCTCTCTCTCTCTCTCTCTCTCTCTCTCTCTCTCTCTCTTTTTCGTCGTCCTTCCTCTCCCGGTCGTCAATGGCGAGAGAATAATCCGAGGGATCGCTTACGGATGTGCGATCGATCGGCAGGGTCTCTCTCTCTCTCTCTCTCTCTCTCTCTTTCTCTCCTAACTATAATAACGTGTGCTTCGCGTATGCAGTATATATATTTGCCGGAGCATAATACATGAAATAATAAAAGAAAGCGAGAGACAGAGAGAGAGAGAGAGAGAGAGAGAGAGAGAGAGATCTGAGGGGTGGGGGGGGGAGGGATGACGAGAGAGCGATTGAAGGCAAGAGGATCATCGATGCGTGGGCAGTACACCTATCTGCATGAAATGTCGCATAATCGAAGAACAAGCGCTCTCCCGATCTAGCCAAGAAGAGAACCTCCTTCTTCTCTTCCTTATCCACCTCGTCGTCTTCGTACTCGACAGAATATTTTTTTTTATTCTTGCCTTTCTTCTCTCTCTCTCTCTCTCTCTCTCTCTCTTTGTCTGTCTTTCCATATCGCATTAATTTAACTCCGCCATAAGCGCACGGGTATCGAACACACATGCTCCGATGACGCGGAAGTAAGATCGAGGAAACGATCTCGTCGCATGAGCGCAGTCTCCATTCAGTCCCGATGTACGCGATGTACACCGCAGTCCCGATGATTGTTCCCCGACACTTTTTTACCTTCCGAACCCGATTAGAAATTTTCATAGGGACAACCCTATACGGCTATAAGGACCTTTTCAGGTGAACCCTAAATAGGGAATGCCTCTCAAGGTCCTGATAAAGATAGTATTGGGACAACCCTGCGATGGGAAGTACCGATGTCCTTATAACGTTTTAACAGGGTTATCCCATCTGGGGTTTGGGTAAGGTAATGATGTAAGGTCCCAACAATGTTTATTTAGAGGTAACCGGATGAGTCATAGGTGAACATATGAACCTTATATTTCGCAATAATAAATAGATATATAGAAATACATTTTTGATAGATACTGCAATAATAAGTGGCTCTTATGAGATTTTTTTTTTTCATTGTAGAACTTTTCTTATTTTTTTGTTCGGAATTTTTTTCATTTTTATTCGGAACTTAATTTTTCATCAAGTTTTTCACATATGTATTTTGATAAGCGTAGACATTTTATTTTTTGGTATGCTTTGTGTCCGTACTCAGCAATTTATTTTGGATTCTCTAGTTCCTCTATCTTTAATAAAAAAATGAATATGTGATTTAATATATTGGTATTAAAGAAGGGATTTTTCGACTTTGATAATTAGGCATAACTTCTTAAGGATGTTGAGTCCCTATGAAACATGTTAATGTTTATTATTCAATAAATAGCTTCTTAATCGTCATGGAATTTTTACACGACCTCCTGAATACTTCATGGAAAAACATACCAAATTTTCAGAATTCTATCATCATTACTTCAACCTCCTTAAGGGTTGAAATAAAAAATGATAAGAAAATTCTGAAAATTTGGTATGTTTTCGTATGAAGTATTTAAGAGGTCGTGTTAAAATTTCACGACGATTAGGAAGATCGTTATTAAAAAATTAACATTTCGTTAAGAACAATTGTTAAAAGAAATAAAAAAGATTTACCAATAAGCTTCGTTTTGTTTTCGTTGCTTTCAGTATATTGTAGATATTACAAAATTGAGAGGTCAAAAAAAAACTTATTGCAAAGTTACATAATTTTCCGTAAGACAACATTTAAGTTGTGAATTTTAATTGTTCAATAACGAGCTTCCTAATTGTCGTGAAATTTTTACACGACCTCTGAAATACTTCATACAAAAACGTACCAAATTTTCAGAATTTTATTATCATTTGCGATTTGGGACTCACATCCTCAAATCCCATATATATACTTGCATACACTACCGGCCAAAAATATGGTTGCATATTTAATCTCAATCCAAACCAATGACCTCGATGACTTTGAGATGACCTCGACGGAAAAAAAATTAATAAAATAGGAATAACCTCAAGGTAGCGATCGTGGTATTTCCGGAAGCAAATAACTGTCTTTATTCAGTCGGAAGATACCTTCAGGCGAGGAAAAAATTGCTGATATTCATGATTTTTTTTTTGGAAACATTTCTTCGCTGATTTTGAGACTTAGGGATTGTTTTGTTACTACTTTTGGCTGGTACGTAGTATTTGTTAAAAATAATTTCAAAAAACGGTAGAAATGTGGCGCGGTCTTCTCAACTGCATTTTCAAAACTTGCGTGACCCGTAGCTAAAAAACTAATCGACTGATTCTAAAGCAATTTTGTATAAATCATTTTAACACTATTGTCTAAAATATAACCCTAAATTGAAAAAAAAAAAGATTTTCTTATTGCAAAATGTCGTCATTTTTTTCAGAAATCTTTTCGTTCCGAAGCGCCCTATTTCATCGATTCTCAATTTTTCTCCCTTTTTCTTGGTTCATATTCTGCGTCCTAGTGGGAAGCAAGTAAACTTTTCTTTGGCTTTTTTTCCGAACTGTCCCGCCGACGCTACGTGTCACGCCGTTGAAGACTAAAAAAACAAAAAAATACCACGTACCAACCGAAAGTAGTAATAAACATACCCTGTGTCTAAAGAGTGATGAAAAAACCTGTCCTTGAAAAGAACCATGGAAATCAACAGCTTGTTTCACGCCTGAAGGTATCTCCTCCCGTAATTAATTCGAAATGTCCCACACTAATCGTACACGGAGAAAACAGGGGCCTCGAAGTTTAGAATTAATACTATGCTTCTAAAAAAAATACCATTAAATATCAAAAAGTATAGAATGGAAGATAAAAATTGTAATTATGGTATAGTGATAATGAAGAAATTTAAATTTTAACCTACGATACGGCACGTTAACTGATACAAATAATACATTTTATTCGGCATATTGTGATTTTTCTAATCAACATTTTACTAATTTATTATTATATTTATATTATATTTACACATTTTACTAATCAACTTTGTAATATCTTTCGCTATACGCCGAAGATTTATGCTATGCGTATAGTGAAATCTATACATGCACGAATATTCATGCTATACGTATAGTAAAATCCATATGAAAATATAGCGTGTAATAAAGGTTGGTATTTTACAAAGGACGCATTATTTTTACTATACAGCATATAGGACTCGCGCCTATCCGATAATACTTGCAAATATAATATGCACGCGTCATTTTTACTATACGGTGTGAGAATCTTTTTTACACTTCTATAACAAGTCTTAGAATTCCGAAGTGGCAGTAATTAAGCTGCTGTACTTTTCTACCACTGAATATTAGAATTCTGGAAACCAGTGTTAGAATTTGAGGCCGTATTATTCTCCGTGTACAACATTTTTTGATCATCTTTGATTTTTCGTGTGCATAATTTCTTGTGACTCAGCCTCTAGAGGCCTCTGGAGGCCTCACAAGAGTCAGTAGAAAAGATATCCGTGCGTGTCTTGTCTCCCGGACTGACGAGCATTTCCGCAACGCGAGCGCACTCCATACGGTGCGTATGTCCTCGATCCCTAAGAGTCCTGACTTTTTTTTTTATTTTTTTATTCGCATATCGAAGGGAAAATCTTTTTTTGCCACTTTTTTCCTTCCCTCTTCCTCGTCGTCGGTCAGCGAGAACTCGCGACGAGTCGTCGCGGTGGTGTGTGCGCTCGACACCCACGCGTCCCTCGTACGAGCGATAATATCCAATGGCGAAAAAAAAAATTTCGTTCCGGGGCGAGATACAGCACTGGGACGAGCATAGGAGGAAGGATGTTGCGAGGATATGCTGATGTACTTGGGCTCGGGAATGAAATGTCTTCCGCGTCGTGTCTTCGATCACTTCGGGGCAATAGACCTCGCGAAAACGCGATTATTGCTCTCGGCCTGCTAAACTTCATTTTACGAGCAGCTCTTACGCTGCCACGTGGCCTGCCTGACGGAATTGTCCGAGACGTCCGTTAGGTCCGCGTGATCCTGCGTCGAAGAAAAGCTCCTCTGTTCGACCTTCCGAAGCACTTATTTCCAATTTTCCCGCGCCAATTTGTTTCCAAACTTCCCCAGATGAAAACGAAATTCTCGGTTGATCCTGATCAATTTTATCTGATGTGGTTTTTTTTTTTTTCAAATGCTCGTTCGTGTTTTTTTATCACATTTTTTTTCGTTCCGAAGAATTCGATTGACGGTCAGAATGCGAAAACTTTGTACTCCAGAAATGGTGTACTTGCAAAAAGTCACGAGCCAGGGATATTCCCAAACAGAGGCTTGCCCTTTACTTAGAATGTTGCTTGCAAGTTTTTTACAATTGAATAAAAAATTTGACAGGCCAATTGAAAGGTAACGCGTTTTATTTACATCGATAATGAAAGAATAGTTGAAAAAAACAAAAAGACATTTTTCAGTCACTAGGAAAACGCCATTTTCGTATGGTGATGGCAATTGGAAGACGCAATTCTCGATATATTGACGTTTAGGAAATAATACTTTTCTAGGGTTATGAATTTTGGATAATTTGTTGTATTTCGATTCTGCACCGTACCAAAAAATCAATATTTGACTCAAGACGAGTGCTTGGAATTATTCAAATCACGGATGGTACTTAGATCTGGAGACAATCAATATGATAATCCAGTCCTTACACTTATTAATCAATATTTCAATTCAGACGAGTACATAGACTTAGAGACAATCAATATTATAATCAAGTGTTTGCAATTTAGTCAATATTTTAATCGTGACGAGTACTTAGAGACATCGATATTGTAATGAAACGTCTACAATTTACAATCAATATTTTAATCAAGACGAAGACTTCAACGAGTATTTATAGAATATGAAAAACAACACGTTTGATTTTTATAGAGAGCATATATACATTGCGGGATAAATAATGTATGCAATACTTTGGAGATTCGAATACCGCATAGAAATTAGAATCTGAACCTCCAGGGCTTACTCCTGGATTCGATAAAATGCTCATTTGAATCCCATTTTCCGGAACTCAGACCCCATTGATCTGCAGTTTCATCCGCATCAGTGAATATTCAACTGCATTGGGCAAAAAACTATTTGCAGCCAATATGTCGAGCTCCACGAGTCTCGCAATTTCCCCCCCTGGAAAATTGCACTCCGGTCTAGCGTAGGGATTCTTGAGGGAAGTCTATTCCAGCTGATCTCGTCTCGGATTCGAGTTCAGAGTTTCGGATTCCCAGAGCCATTTTGCCTGACAACGTGACCCGATAAATCTCCCCTGCCATGCACAACATACTCCCTCGTTGTCTTTCCTAGTAGATTTCTCTTCTTTCGCTGTTCTTCTTTTCCGTGCCTTCCATCTGTCTGCACATGCAGGACATCTTTCTTATTTCGTTCATATATACCGGGGTACCTACACACCTAAGATAACTTATACATAAATATGTGTATATGCGCGTATTTACTGCTATATATATTTATTTTTATATATTATTTATATATTTTATATATATATATAATTTATAAAATGGGATTTCGATTTTTTACTCGTCGTAAGAATACGCTATATTGCTTTCCAAAGAGGACTTGAAAAACCAATCAAAATCATATTTTTTCTCGTTGCAAATCCGAACAATCAATATTTTTTTATCAAAACGAGTAGTTAGAGTTATTTTCATCAAGACTAGTCCTCATACTTTACAATCAAATTATAATCAAATTTTTTTAATTCACGATCAATATTTCAATCAAGACGAGTACTTCGAGACACTCAAAATTGTAATCAGATTTCCAGAATTTCCATTTTGTGATCAGCAATATTTGGCAAGAAAATAGGGTGTTCTGAAGAAGAAAAAAAAATATCGTGTTGCGTTCAGCCGAATTGAAATGATGAAATTCCGAATACGGGGCCCAACAAACAAAAAATTTAATGGAGTTAAGTTCCATTTATCCACTCTAAAATGCATCTTTGGTACTTTTCTTCGGAATTGAATTATCCTCATTCTGCTGTACTCAAAAAAACAATTTTTATTTTTCCGATATGCTCAATTTTTTCGGCCAAATACTACTCATCACGAGAAGACTTTTTTCAAGAATTTTTTTCAAAGTGGACTTGAAACACCAATTAAAATAAAAATTTTCGCGGTCACAAAATTTCCGCGCAAGACCCTTAAAAAACACACAGTCACTTTATAAATGTCACTCTGTATGTGCGTGGGCGTGCGTGCGTGCGTGCGTGCGTGCGCATGCATGCGTGTGTGCGTGCGTGTGCGTGCGTGCATGCAGGCGTGCGTGCGTGCGTGCGTGCGTGCGTGGGCGTGCGTGCGTGCGTGTGCGTGCGGGCGTGCGTGCGTGCGTTCGTGCGTGCGCGCGTGCGTGCGTGCGTGCGTGCGTGCGTGGGCGTGCGTGCCTGCGTGCGAGCGCGTTCGTGCGTTCGTGCGTGCGTGCGTGCGTGCGTGCGTGCATTCATGCGTGCGTGCGCGTGCGTGCGTGCGTGCGTGCGTGCGTGCGTGTGTGGGCGTGCGTGCGTGCGTGTGCGTGCGGGCGTGCGTGCGTGCGTGTGCGTGCGTGCGTGCGTGCGTTCGTGCGTGCGTGCGCATGCATGCGTGCGTGCGCATGCATGCGTGCGTGCGCATGCATGCGTGTGTGTGTGCGTGTGCGTGCGTGCATGCATGCGTGCGTGCGTGCGTGCGTGCGAGCGTGTGCGTGCGTGCGTGCGTGCGTGCGTGTGCGTGCGTGCGTGCGTTCGTGCGTGCGTGCGCATGCATGCGTGCGTGCGTGCGTGTGCGTGCGTGCTTACATGCGTGTGTGCGTGCGTGCGTGCGTGCGTGGGCGTGCGTGCGTGCGTGCGTGCGTGTGCGTGCGTGCGTGCGTTCGTGCGTGCCTGCGTGCGTGCGTGCGTGCGTGCGTGCGTGCGTGCGTGCGTGCGTGGGCGTGCGTGCGTGCGTGCGTGCGTCCGTGCGTGCGTGTGCCTGCGTGGGCGTGCGTGCGTGCGTGCGTGCGTGCGTGCGTGCGTGCGTGCCTGCGTGCGTGCGTGCGTGCGTGCGTGCGTGCGTGTGCGTGTATATTGTATCATACTCTCGGATTCGCAAAATAAACGTTTGCTCCGCCCGACAGTGCGCGCGTAGGCGATGAACTCGAAGGATTAAATTATGTTGGAGCATTGCGTTGTGTGTTTTCTTCGTGATGCTGTGCTCCGCCTGTAATTGCACTCAAGTGCAACCCCCGCGTTCAATGTTGAAAATACACAGGCGAGTATACGTACGCTCGAACACGTAAGTATTTTTCGCGTAGAAAAGTACACAGGTTACAGCTTATAACGAAGTGTGTCAGGATTCTATAGACATGTATGTTTCGCGGCCCTTCGATACGCCACCGTTTCGCAGTCATATCAACATTTTTCCGACATTTTCTTTTGCACTGCACCCACATACGCAAATTCGCTCGTGTATGCTCGCGCGTATGATTTTTCATCATAGACGTATTCGTGCGAAAATGTACACTCTCGGTTGATCGCCACGGTGCGTTCGGATCGGAGAACGCGAACGGAAATGTTGGCTGGACCACCCGCTTGGTCAGGTCACAGCTTATGACCTCCTATCGCGCGGGTGTGGAGAAAATAATCGTAAAAAATGGTTTTACGGTGCTACTTCTACCTGGAGGCCCGAAAAAGGGGCAAATTTTAATTTTTTTTCTGGGAATCGGTTGGTGAAAAAGTAACGGATTTTTTTAAACACAAAAGTACATGTATTGATAGCTTTTAACAAAAATTACCAAAAAAATACGGAAAACCATAAAAACATGGACACCAGCAGATGACGAAATTTTTTTCCTGACGTTTGGCGGTGGACACCCACCAGCTTAAGAACGTTGAGTCCCAAATCGCAAATGATAATACAATTCTGAAAAGTTGGTACTTTTTTATATGAAGTATTTCAGAGGTCGTGTAAAAATTTCACGACAATTAGGAAGCTCGTTATTGAACAATTAACATTCACAAATTAAATGTTGTCTTATGGAAACTGATGTAACTTTCCAATAAGTTCTTTTTTGACCTCTCAATTTTGTAATATCTACAATATACTGAAAGTAACGGAAACAAAACGAAGTTCATTGATACATTTTTTTAAATTTCTCTTAAAAATTGTTCCTATCAAAATGTTAAGTTTTTAATAAAGAACTTCCTAATTGTCGTGAAATTTTAACGCGACCTCTTAAATACTTCGTACAAAAACATACCAAATTTTCAGAATTTCTTTATCATTTTTTATTTTAACCCTTAAGGAGGTTGAAGTAATGATGATAGAATTCTGAAAATTTCGTATGTTTTTACATGAAGTATTCAGGAGGTCGTGTAAAAATTTCATGACGATTAAGAAGCTATTTGTTGAACAATTAACATTAACATGCTTCATAGGGACTCAACATCCTTAAATCCATTTTTGGCGCTCTGTTCAAGTAGCCGCAAAAACTGGCAAAGTTACCCGAATGTCAATTTAACCGCGTTTTACGGTACTCTTGTTTATGTAATAAACGAAAAATGGTCATTTTTTCGCAAAAATCAAGACTCATTTTGAACACGCGCCATTGTTTTTAAATTTAATATTTTGGAAATTCCTTCGATTAATCATAGGCTAAACTAATATACTAACGAAATCTTTTCGATTTTTTTATGTTAGATAACATGGTTCCGAAGGGCATTGCTCATCGCAAAACATGTTTTCGAGCGGTGCTTCCCGGACATCGGCTTCAAATAAATAAATATTTTTACACAAAAAAAATAGTAAGTAAATGTAGCCCGTTAATTAATGAACTCTCATTGGGAAACTCGTTCTACGGGGACTCTCAGTAGAGAGTTCGTTCCTAGGGGAATTTCAATGGAACATTCATTCCCAGGGGACACTCATTGGAAATCTCGTTCTTAGGGGATTCTCATGAAACTTCGATCAAGCAACGTCTTTGTCGAACTTCTCGTAATCTTTTGGATTATATTTATCCTACTCGAAGTTAAAAGAAGAAAGAAACAATATAAAAAATAATAAGAAGCATACCGAGTGAGTCATTAGATTGAAAAAAAACCCAAGATTTGGGATTTCGCAATATTGATATTAGGTCGGCACTTTTTTTCCCCAGTAAAGGCGTTATACTGATTTTAAGGTTAACTCCAATAAAGCATAAAAACAGAAACGCCTATTGTAAAACGCTTGAACTTCTGTTTTTGAAATAAATCCAATGGTCCATCATGATTTTTTAATGACTCTGACATGCTACAGAATAAAATGGTTCGAGGCGGGAAACGATCCAAGTCGTTCCTGAAGCAATTCATAATTTTGATTATTTCGAATTTCGGTTGAAATATGCCCGATTATACCGGTGCAACATTTTTCGACAAGATTTCCGCATGTTGCGTGAAGACTTTACGTCTCATTTTTCAGTAATTTTTGGTGTCATTTTATAGTATCATTAATAATTATCATCTTCTACTTTCAAGTCTCGACATTTGTCGGAACACTCACTAGTTTTCACAAGTGCCGGCATCGCCATATCAATAATAATAACTGTAGTAATAGAAACAATACAGGAATGTATTGAACATTGATATTGATGATAACCGTAAATTTAGTCATAGGTATCGTGGCAGGGGTGAACCATAAAATGAGTTTTATCGCATCTTATTAACCTCTAAAAAGTGTCGAGCAAGAACTGATGGTTTTTCCGGAGCATTTCACGGAGGAGTGGGGCATTTTCTTAACCGTTTTTCTCTGTCGGTTCTCCTGGGAACCACCATGGACTCAACCGAGACTCGGTCGTTTTTCCTCTCTCTTGCATCAATGAGGAAGCTCGAAGCCGACGAATGATAAATGATACGCCAATGGCACAATTAATCATTAAATATGCCGGTACTATATTTGCCTGGACAGTTACAGGACGTATTACGATAATCACGGACCTAAGATCATAGATCCGTTTGCAAATAGCTGGTCTGTCGATCATTCCGTTCGCGCGTTCTCCTGCGCACAAATAATCGACGTCCCGGATGAGTATAAATGGTCGACGACACTGGCGAGATTCATCGTAGATAAGTTTTACCTGTAATTTCCTTCGCTGTGATACACCTTGACAGTAGGGTCACAATTCACAGAGGAAGAATCACATGCAGAATTCATACACGAGGACGCTAGAAAATATTTCCATTGATCAATACGTTTCACGTGCAATTTGCCCCGCTGCCAAATATTTTGACAGCAGTCCCATAATTGACAGGCGGAGAATTAGACGGAGAATAAATTCGCGAAATCACTAAAGAGATGTGCTATTGGCGAATACGTTTCCCACACAATTTTCCTCGCTGTCAAAAATCTTGACAGCACTTTCACAATTATCAGATGTCGTGTTGACCCGAGTCGAAATTTAGACCCTCCTTTGAATGCTCGAGAACCTATTTCCTTTGTAACGCACAGACCGCCGCCCTCCTTTGACTCCCCTTGAACCGATATGGAGAAAGTTGCACCGTTGGCGACCCTCCTTTAGCCCTACTGAACCTTCTATTCAACCTCCTGAGCCTCCTTTAGGCCTATGGGCTCGGCTTGCGTGAACCTACACAACCTCGTTTTGGCCTAAAGTCCTATCTGTACCCTACAGATCCTCCTTTGAATCCAAAGCAGAAGGAAAATGAAAGATTGGATCCAAAGGAGGTTCTGTAGGGTCAAGCTATATCTGAAAAATAAATTATATGTGTGAATTGAAAATATGATGTTTGATTATTTATTATAAGATTGATTTATTAATTCGAAACATATACATACATTGTCACAACTATAAATTATTTCGTGTAACTGAAAATATTTTTTAATTATAATTATCCCTTCTTTGGAATATCGGTGAATTGCGGATGGGCGAGAAGGGGGGGAGCGGAGGGCAGCATATTGAAGTAGGCTTAAAGGAGGGTTAGTAGGGTCAGAAGAGGTTTAAAGGAGGGCTAGGAGGCTCTGCGAGCCACCGGTGAAAGGAGTCAAAGGAGAATTAGTAGGGCGAAAGGAGGTTTAAAAGAGGGTCTGTAGGTTTGCGTAAGCATTAAATCAGGCTCACTAGGGTTTAAAGGAGGTTCAGATGAACCTACTAAACCTCCTTCGAGTGAAAAAGGCCAATTTCTGCCACTTTTGGAGGTTCAGTAGGTTCTGATATACATGTTATTGAGATTTCCATTTGAACCTCTTGAACCTCCATTGAATGACAAGTTGGGATCGAAAGGAGGTTTAAAGGAGGGTCTAAATTTCGACTCGGGGAGCTACACGTTCAGCAACATCATAAAACAACATATTCGGTGTTTCTCGAACGTTTAATTTTTCACTCTGCTTACGATGAACTGTCAATACTCCTTGTAACAACTTGGATCGATGAAAACTTATTGAACTGTCAAGACTACCTTCTCCACATCATGGAGCACACTACATTTCCCCCCAACAAATTCGAAGGATCCTTGAGTCGAGTTCTTTGAAACATTTCACGCGAATATTGCCACAGTTAGTTACTTTTTTTTTGCAGTGTTGGCTCTATAGGCGCCACTTTGTAGTCGGCTAATCGGGCTGTCTTAACTCGAAAAGACCAGTATTTTACGGCTTTTCGGTGGAACGTTTCTCCTCCTCCGAGTGGCTCGTCTTTACGCCTCTTGATGAGACCTCTCCTAAGAATACATACATCGGCCACTATAAATTGCTCATTTTTACAAGGTGCCAACTTTCGCGCCCTCTACCGTTTCCTCGGCACACCTGGTTAGAATTCCTATTATTATTAAAGTAGAGGAACGGATGGGCAGTTTCCACGGCGCGTGCATTTGACTAACCTGTGATCAGTGGCCGCGAAAGATTTTTTTACGACTTAATCTTTCGTCGTACAATGCCTCTGGGGCGCCTCGGTAGTCCAGAAACGACCACGAGCGTTGCCATAATACAAAAGCAAAAATACAAGCGGGGGCCAAAAAAAGAACTTTTATCTCCGCGAAATTGGCACTCTCTTAACACGATGATTTAAACAATATCTTGAATACAATAATATACATGGCGTCGAAACGAATGTCCTTTATTAAAAAGAAAAATTTAATTAAAAACAACTGGCCACCGACTAGAAATTTTGGATACGGCAGCCTGAAGACTGATCAGGCTTCTGTCAAGCTGCGGTCCGTCATACCTTATTACGACACGCCTGATCAGTACCGGAAGTCCGCTGAACCAGTGGGAACTTAGTCCGGGCACGTGTAGGCACCCTGAACAGGACGAAGTACGGTAGCCTGTATGCCGCCGTAATGTGGCGTCCATGGACGCCGTGTTACGGCACGCCTGATCTGCGCTTGATGTCAGCCGGATCAGTGCAACCGTAGTTGGCGAATCAATATTTTGAGGTTTGTGTTGAGTTGTGTTGAGGGTTTAAATGGGCAAAAAAAATTCAGCGGTGATAATATTTTTATTGATGCATTGCAATGATGCAGCCGTCAACATCATAAATAAAATTATTGACATTCTTCAGAATAGAATCAGACTGATAAAGATAGGCATAGAAAAAAAGAATGTTTACACAATTGTTAGGATGACCAAATAAGTAGAATTACAAGACATAGGTTCAATCTTGAGGGTAGGTAAAAACTTTAATGAGAGAAAATACGTTTTAATTCAAATTAGAAATTAAAATAGGTTTTAATTTCTAGTCAGGTAGTCGTTCAACAGTATTGTTAAACAATATTCAACGAATAATATTTATACGTGGGGCCCAGTTTTTTCTTCACATTCGAAAAATATTGGGAATATACTTATCCTCTTAGTTTTATCCAACATTATTATTTCATTGTTATTAATATTGTTTTCCTTTCAACAATATCTATTCATCATTTTTTATCTCTCCCTACTTGCTTATTTGTCTCGTCATTAATTTTCTGCATTAACATTCCGCGTCCACCATAATAATAATATCCACCGAACTCAGATGCAAAAGTCACCGGCTCATCTTTCTAAAAAAAGTAAGCCCGCAATTGATTTAATAACGCGACGCTGCTACGTGCTATAAAATATGCAAAGATCCTTTGCACCAAGCGCGAAGCCGCGTCGCGTAGGAGTGACTCTGTCACCGCCATGGTGTTCATTGAATCAGTTAATTACAGGGTGTATACCATTCAGACTGAGGAGGAAAAGAAGTGTTTGGATATTTATTACTCCACACACACACACGCATATATATATATATATATATATATATATATATATATATATATATATATATTGTAATATATTGTGTAATAATATATTTTGTAATATACATGATATTATAATATCATTTATTATTATTTATTATAAATTTTTATTTATTATAATTATTATTTATCATAAATATTAATAAATACTAACGAAAAAATACTGATATTATTAAAAAAATAATTATTCTAATTGTGATCTTTCAGTTACTGTATAAAAATTACGGATATTTATTGACATATCATCGTTTCCTATATTCTTTTTTTTTTACTCTTCTTCATCCTTCTCTCCTTGCTTTGCTTTGACTCCGTACTAGTCATGCATTTAATTATAATAATGATCATAAATACAATTATTATTATAACATTATTCTTGAGCGAAAGCCTCAATACCAATAGCAATGAAATAATAATAATGATTATTATTAGCAATAGTTAGTATCAAAGATGATGATGAAAATGATTGGTAAACATGCTTATTATTATTAGTAATCATTTTTACTTATTATTCGTATCATTATGATAATTACTAATCATTACTACTGATTATTGCTAATGAAAATAATAATTATTTCGTTGCTATTGTTATCATTATTTATTGATAACATTAATACTAATTAATTGATTATTATTACTACTTATTATTACTAACTATTATTCTAACTGTTATTTATGTTAATAATGTAACTATTTACAATAAATTATGATAATTATTATTACATTATGAATAAGCGGTAGGATCAAAGCAAGAAGATAAGTATGATAAGGATTATAATCATAGGTGGGTGATAAGAATTGTTCCTATTCTCGTATAGGAAAAATGTTTTTTTATTTCCAAAATTCCAAAAATAACGATATTGTTCAATGATTCGATCGAGTTCACCTCGTGTGTGATGGATTGCGTATTGGAGACCCATCGCACTTGGGATGAGAAGGTAATCGTGATTTTTTTGGTTAAATTTTTTAAAAATCGTCCATTGTGAATTTCATTTCGACGGATTTGACAATATTATATATGGCGGGATATAAATTTGAACAGGTGATAATTAAACAATTTTAAATTCGAACATGTATAGTTTCTATTTGACAGTAATTAAAACGGAGAAAATGCAAGTTGAAGAATACGGCACGCATTTACAAAAAGAATCAACACTTCACCCAAAATTTCTGTAAAATTTGGATTCAAAAGTAGTTTTTTTCTCATTTTTCTAAAACAATTTTCGTCAAGTAGACGGTAGCAATATTATCGATATTTTCACCGAGTTTGAACTTAATCGGCTTAATTGTTATTGAGTAATTCTGAACGCCAACTTCGAAAATGCAGTTTTGAGAAATACGCGTTTGATGTTTACATTGAATTGCAATTAAGGTGCACTGGGTACGTGTGGTAACTAAATATTTGACTGTGGCAAGTAATTAGGAAAGGGAGACAGGAAATATCGTCCTCGACTCGTTCGCCCGAGCATATAATCCAAACGCCGGATACAGGTAAAATAAGCGTGAGTTATCACGTGGTAACGTCACATAATTTTGGCGAATAAGGGACAAGAAGTCGCCCCTCCTAAGTGCTCGAGAATTATCGAAATTTGCTAACAATAAGTAGCAGCCACAGAGAAGAGCTCAGCAGCCCGCGAAAGAAATTAGGAGGGCAGCCATAAAAAAATTCGGGGCCCGTGAGGGTTTGAATATGGATTTCCTACTGGGGCTTCCCACAACACAATCGGACTAGGTCCCGATAGGAAAATAACAGTGTTCGGTAATTTATTCAAAGGAGGTCGTAGGGAGGAAAATGATAAAGGGCCCAGACGGAATTCATCAGGGCAGTGGCTGTTACAGGGCATACAATGTATTTGCAAAGTAATTTTTAAGAATTTCTAGTTTTTCGTCTTACTTCCATAGATGTGATATATTTAAGGGGGGATTGTCTTTTTTTTTCGCAAAATTTACCGCTTTTTGGGAATTTTTTTGTGAAGAAAGTATACAACGGAAAACTTGTGCAACTTGGCATATAGTTTTATTGATCTGTTTACTACATACAAAAAAATTTTTAAACAATTTCATCAAAAAATCCGCCTCCCACCCCCCTCGACCCGCGATGGTCCTTTTTTGATGGTGTGCACGATTACAGCCTTCACGTTCATCCTGCAACAAAAACCCAAAAAGCATTTTACTTTAGACACATATATCTATCGTTTGATGAAGCAAAAAGCAATACGTTTAATAGTTTTTTATTTACAACAAAAAATCGATCAATTTTTTTCGAAAAATCGATACTTCAAGTTCAAAACGTCACCAAATCGTCAATTTTTTTTTCCCTTCATCGAACGATAGCTATATGTGTCTAAAGTAAAATGCTTTTTGGGTTTTTGTTGCAGGATGAACGTGAAGGCTGTAATCGTGCACACCATCAAAAAAGGACCATCGCGCGTCGAGGGGGGTGGGAGGCGGATTTTTTGATGAAATTGTTTAAAAATTTTTTTGTATGTATTAAACAGATCAATAAATATATATGCCAAGTTTCACAAGTTTTCCGTTGTATACTGTCTTCACAAAAAAATTCCCAAAAAGCGGTAAATTTTACGAAAAAAAAGACAATCGCCCCTTAAAGTTTAAGGTATCGATAAAACACTAGGTTAGGTCACTCAAAACAAACATACACGTGAAATTTTACTATAAATCATTTTTATTCTATAAAAATTCAGAATGTTTAGAAAATAAATTTCGCAATACAAAAATAGTTTTTTTTTTAAACAATTCATGCGTGCAGCAATGACAACACATATGTACGTACAGCTCCGTTTGGTTGCATCGACATTTTCAATTCAACGGGCGCTCCCCTCGTACTTCACCCTGACGGCTAGATCGCGCAACAACCTTAAGCAGACGAGGAGTACGAAACAATTTAAAAATCACGAGGGGTACTTCGTGATATAAGTTTTTCAAATGAGGGAGCTAGTGAACTAGAAAATAACGCTCGTTTATTAATTAGGTTCGTGCTTTCTACAATTACCTGCACGTCTCGAGGAAATCAATAATGTGGAGCCGATATAGCAGTACTTTGATCGGCCCATTGAGCCACTTTCGCAATTTACAACGCGGCCACCAACGTGCAATCTGGACGGTAGCGAATGTTGTCATATTAATTATTGTTCAATCGGCATTCGTTGGGAGTATGCGGATTGCAATCTAATTGTTGATCGGTAAAATGCCAGGGGAATTATATATATGTACTGTAACGGGTAACCCCTAATTATATCAAAATTATTTGGCTTTGGGACTTGACTAGGCAGCAAATTAATTGAGACTTTTTTTTTTATCGAATACAAGAAATCGTATTTTTATTATAATTTGACAAGGTGGGTCAAAAAATGACATTGTCCAAAAATAATTTTATTTGTTAGTATCACCTTTAAAGCTATATTCTCTAAAAATGTCATTGCATTATTCCTAAAATTACATAAGCTACAGCTTCGAACAGTTCGGCCGGACGAACGGTAGTAGCACTATACTTCAAAATTTAACGCGTTACCCCCACTTGTAGCGCAAAAAAGGCCTTTTTCATGAATTTTTTTAAAGAAAACTACAAAACTTTTTTAATCGATCAATATACCATCTCAAAGAACACATCTTGAAGAACTTTCAATAATTTTTTTATTGAAAAATATTACATTGTTTAGTGGCAAATGGCCGTCAATGAAATAATGTTTTTATATACACGGTTTGCGGTGACCAACATTGCGGCGAAGTGGATCATCTGAAAAAAAAATGCGGATGGATTTAGTCAAATATAAGTATAAACTAGTCTTTAATCGAAGGATTTTAAAAAATATTCATTTTTCACAAAATGGCGGACAGCCAAAGTTAATGGTTCGATTTTAACGAAAAAAACGGCCATTTTTTTCGAAAAAAAAAAATCGGATGATTAAAGACTACATTTTTATGTATTAAATAAGCCTGCAAAATTTCGAGAAGATCGGTTCATTAGTGTTCGAGTAATCTTGGTCACCGACTTCAGAAATGCCATTTTGAGAAAAACGCGTTTAAAGTTTCAATTTCAGCTTACACGAAGAGCGGATTCTTCTCTTTCAACGCTCATATCTCAGTCAATTTTGTTCGGATCGACTTGAAATTTGCAGGACATATTCTCAGATACGTATACTTCAAAAAAATGCAACAAAAACAATCGATTTTTTCAAAATCGCAAGTGGGGGTAACCCCTTAAAATGACAAAATCTACATACCAATATCAGACCGAATGTGGTGACACGGCCTGGACTTTTTTTACACAGCAGAAACCCCCCCCTTCCCGGCCCTGCTGGATTTCCGAGGGTTACCTTAAGGGATACCTAAGTCGGGTTCAGGGTCATCTGATCTATCGATTTTATACGGTTTTATCCAGGGTGCGATGACGCGTGGTTTTGGTCGTGGGTTCTTGCACTATATGTGGTCACCACGGGAACGTTGGTAGTTGTGAATCGCCCTGTATAAATATCTATATGTCGTAGACAACATGCGTGTATACGTTTGAAGTGTACCATACACAGATGGATACAGGTTGGTTTAATAGTGTGTTTTACCTGGGTGAGAACGAGACGTGGATAAGACGTGTGCTCGCTGGGCCAGCCGAGACAAAAGCCTCGCAGGGCTCATACCTACCTATGGCTTATGGTATAACACCGCGCCGGAGAGATCCGCTGCTCCGATAGCGCCGGCTAGATTTATGTAAACTGGTTCACTCGCGTGTGTACCATACGTACTCGCAGCTACATACGTACAGCTGTACGTATGTAGTTATTTGTATGCGTGCGCGTGCGTACATACACATATGTATACACAGGGTGAGCCATTAGAAATCAGACACTCGAAAACGAGACTTTCTGCATACTTCGTACGACGTCGAAATTCGCGTCGTCGGAATGCAACGATTTTTTTCTTCATTCTTCATTTCGTTACTTTTATTCACATCGAAAGCATTTTTTTTGCAAATTGAGGTCGTAAATCACTGATAATTTGTAATACGCGTTTGCGTTACGTTACGTTACGTTACGTTACGTTACGTTACGTTACGTACGCGTTTATACGCGATAATACGCGTTTGGGCGTTTTAGGCAGCAAACAAAATTTGTTACAATTGAAAAGAAATTATTTTTCGTTGCAATCCAATGGTGCGAACACCGAAGCTTCGTGCAAAGGAAAAAAAGAACAATTTCGAAATAGCGTGAAAAAATGTGAAATCAATCGGGGAAGATTTTTATCGCGTCGTTCGATCAAAATTATTTTGCGTTTCAAAAATTCATCGCGCCTCAGCCGCCTTGAGATAAGTTCACTAAGTTTTCTGTCAAAATTATTCGAAAATGATGTGGCATTAGTTTTGGGAAAAAAAAACAGTGGCACGGGTCGATCGAAATAAGGGGGTGCTATTTTTGAAAAGTTGTCTTGAAAGTAAGTGACACCTAAGGGTGAAAAAAATAAATCGCGATGGAGGCTTTGACGGAATCTCTACATTTTTCTGTTACTTTTTTTTTTTGCCTGAAATGAATATTTGTGGGAGCTTTCAAGTGGCAATTTTTTAGTGACTCACCCGGTAGACATACGCATGCACACATGTGGAAAAATAAGAGCGGAGGTGTTCTTCGTTGCCGTCTAAGATGCAATCCGCGAGTAGTCCTCTGAATATGCGAAAATTCATCGCCCACCGTTTTGGGAAAGCTGCTTTTTTCAAATTATGAACGACCGAGCATAAAGTTGATGTAACGTTTAATGAGCCTGCATTTCGAAACCTCGCGAATTGGTTAATCCTCTTTTGGGACAATTATTTTGGGACAATTGAGATCCATGCTCGTACCTTTTTTTATGAATTTGTTTTTAACTTAAAATCGAACTTCATTTGATTGAAAATCAAGTTTGTATTCAATTTAAAATCGCATTTGTATTTGATTAAAAATAAATTTGTATTTAATTCAAAATCCAATTAGTATTTACTCCAAAAGTGAATTTGCATTTAACTCGATATTGAATTCAATTCGAAATCGGATCGGATTCGTGTTCGATTCAAAATCGGATTTGTAATATTTTATACCAAAATGTAATTTGAATTTAACTCAATGTCGAATGTGTATTTAATTCAAAATCAAATCTGTATAGTTACTTAAAAAACGAACTTGTATTTTATTCCAAATAAAAATTGCATTCCATTCAGAATCAAAGTTGTATCTCATTGAAAATGAAATTCATATGCAATTCAAAATCGAATTTATATTCAACTCAAAACCGGCGTTCTATGATATTGAATTCAAAATCGGATTTGTATCTAATTCAAAAGCAAAATTGTATTTAATTCGTAATCGAATTTACATTTAATTAAAAATCGAATGTGTATTTAATCCAAAGCCAAATTTGTACTTAATTCAAAATTGCATTCCCGTTTAATTAAAAATTTAATTTTAATGAAAATTAAAAATTATTCAATTATTAATTAAAAATTAATATATTAATATATAATTATATATGAATATATAATTATTCAATATTATTATCAAAATTAATATATAATGAAAAAAATATATAATTAATATATAATTATTAAATATTAATATTAAAATTAATTTATAATTTAAAAAATTATTAATTAAAAATGACATTTGTATTCAATTAAAAATGTAGTTTGGATCGCGCGATACGTAAACAATAGTATTTTTGCCGCTGAATGGCAGCTAAAAATTAATGTTTGTAAAGCGATAATGAGAGGCAGAAGTAACGTTCTTCACGTTGGAGTTCGGACCATTCGTGTCGATGATATACTCGTTTCGAAGACAAGCTGTGCGGTGGCCGGGCGCGAAAGCTTGCGCGACGACTAATCAATTAGTCTCGCGATGCGATCGAATCTCGATAAATAACGGGCCTCCTCACTCTCTCTGGTTCTCTTTTTCTACTTGACCCACGCGCACTTCCGGCAGCGTCGATTTAGCGCTGTTCCTCCCGCTGCGAAGGAGGCGAGACGAGCGAGGTGATGAGAAAGTGTTGAACAAAAGAGATTTCTGTGTTCGGCTTTATAAATTACTGGTACCGCCTAAACAGTTCTTTCTAACTTTTTTTTCGAACACCACGAAGCTCTCTTCTATCGATATGAATAATTATATTTTACAAAGCAATGCAATACTATAATAGTCATAGCATCCAAATGAACGTGGTAATAATATTGAATTGTTGACTCTATTGCATTATGCAATCATACAGGGTGGCCCGAAAAGTGACGTCCATAAGGAAAATCTAGATGCCTCGTATCTATCCAAATCACTCGCCTGTCTACGATCTTTTTTACTTTTCGAGAAAGAAGCATTTTTTAATGATTTTTTCTCGTTTTCCTGTACCATAGGTTTTTATTTTTTTCTCCTTTGCGTAAGTACATTTACCTCGAAAGTTTTTCAAAGCCATTGGGAGCTATTTAAACTTGTGTAAGAATTTTTTATCATCTGAACTCTAGTGACTCATCTCTAAAGTTTGTTTTTTATTAACATTTAATCAATATCCAAGGTGTTAACGTTTCTGTTCAGTTGGTCATTAATATATTTCTCGACTGTGCACTCCACAATTATTTCATCTCTACCATTAAGCAGGTCACCACTGTGAGGGGTAAAGGAATCGATTTTATTCGCATTTTCTCAGAGCAAGGTAAATGTCCCAATTATTGAACACTATCTTGTAGTTTTATTATTTCTCATTCACCTGCATGCATTTACTTATTTATAAAAATTTAATTACATATATGGAACTTTTAGCGATCGAAATGTAACCTTACTTGTGCAAAAAAGCTTTAATTAATAGAGAAAAAGATTATTTAATCAGCAACGGTGACCCGATTTGACGTCTCGTGGTAACTGTTTATCGTTTTTGCTAAGACGCGCCGCTTCATGCGTAAGGGCATAAAAAATTCAAAAACTGTCGCATCTCAAAAAGTAAAGGCGTTTCAGGTTCCTCAGAAAATTTCTTACAAATAACAATTTAAAAAAATGTTTTCAATTAATTATTTGTTAAGAAATACGGTGTTCGATCATTGGGACATAGAAAATGCAGTGTGTCCCAATTATTGAACACTCGAATTCTCCAAGATGGCGTCATTAAACCCATCAAAACATCGAGACAGTTAACGTGTGACAGATCGTGTGAATCGGATTTATTCAAACAAAAACTCTAAGTTCCTGAATAAACTTACCTTTATTCTTTTAATAATAACTCTAAGATCGTCAAATATATTTTTTATTTGTATTTTCGTGCAATAAACATATAAAGAAAAGTAAAAAGAGAATATAACCTAAATGTAACCTCAAAATACGAATGTAATGTTCAATATTTTTTGCTCTCCGATATTTCAGGGACAAAATTTCAAGAGGGAAAGAGAATTCTCGAGAGTGTTCAATAACTGGGACATGCCTGTTCAATATTAGGGACATAGGCACTTCCAGTGTTCAATAATTGGGACATTTGCATGCTTCGCATTATTATTCTTTTTTTTTTCATTTAAAATCATTTAAAAATAATTTGAAGGGTGATTTTTCGAAGGTAAAAATATCAAAGTATCATTTGAACATGACATCGATGGTTTTTTCTTGATTTTATATTTTTTTCTCGCCGAATTCAATCCCCCAGATCCTGAGCTGTTTAATAATTGCGACATTTACCTTATACACATTCAAGAGCGTGTGAAAAAAATTCAAGTTGATATATTGAATATTCACCAAGTTACAGACGATTTAGTGAGAGCAGGTAGCGTACGATTTACGTATACTATGACCTCTATTGTTGGCTCGGCAGCAGGATCGGCTCCGCATCACACTTCAAAACCTCCTAAAATGGAGGTTGCGCACCATCCGCTCAAGTCGACTCTGTGCACCTGGGTTAGCTGATTGCTGTACCCCTCAAGGTAAATATATAGGTGTGAATAGTGGAATAAAGAATTGACTTTACCAGTGGCTCGTCACAATACTGCCTTCCCTTAATATTTATCGACCATAGCCGTTATAGACAAACTTGCACAAAAGAACAAAGTTAAAACAATACAACAATCATAGCAATACGATCGAATTACGAAAAAAAGTCTTTCAGCTCCATTTCAATCTCGATAATCACATGTAAATTTCGAAAACGATATCTTCGCGCTCGAGGCTCGTCTCGCGTCCGCTAGGTGGCATTCCGGTAGTAAGTAAGATCGATATTGGCACGGAGGGCGCGCGAGTCTCGCGCTAGCTGTGCGCACACTTGAACGCGCACTAGACGCCCGGAGGTCCCCATTGTGTCCGGCCCTCCCTGCGCAATCTAGATCGAACTTTTTGCACCAGTTTTTTTGCCCGTTGAATCATTTGAGCATGCGCGAGAGGCACCCTGCCGCGAGAGAAAAGGTATATGTGTATATTCTTGTGTGTATTCTCTCTCTCTCTCTCGCTCTGCATATATACGCACGAATATCCATCTATATACAGGGGACGCGCATTTTGTTACATGCCTCAAGTCCGCGCCCGCATAATGACCGCTTTTGTCCGAGCCGTAGAAATCCAAGCAGCGTTCACCGAGAAAATACAATCCATAAGTATCATACACTTGTGATATGTATTTCGATATAAATATATGGTGAAGCACGGGGTGACGGTAGGAAAGCGGCAGGGAAAGAAAGAGTGGAAAGCATAACGCAACAGTGCTAGTAGGTACCTGAGAATGCACAATCGACAGGTTTAGCCTGAATAAAAATGTCGGATATAATTAAATAATATATTTTATTATTACTATTGTTGTTTTTGTTGTCGTTGTTGTTGTCGTTGTTGTTGTTGTTGTTGTTGTTGTCGTTGTCGTTGTCGTTGTCGTTGTCGTTGTCGCTGTCGTTGTCGTTGTCATTGTCATTGTTGTCGTCGTCGTTGTTGTCGTTGTCGTTGTCGTCGTGGTTGTTGTTGTTGTTGTTGTCGTCGTTGTTGTTGTCGTTGTTGTTGTCGTTGTCGTTGTCGTCGTAGTTGTTGTCGTTGTTGTCGTCGTCGTCGTCGTCGTCGTCGTCGTCGTTGTTGTTGTTGTTGTTGTTGTTGTTGTTGTTGTTGTTGTTGTTGTTGTTGTTGTTGTTGTTGTTGTTGTTGTTGTTGTTGTTGTTGTTGTTGTTGTTGTTGTTGTTAAAAGCTTTTATCAAAAGTTTACGAATTTTTTAATTAAGTGAATGTCCCAATGATTGAACAGCTAAGGATCTGAGGGATTGAATTCGGTGAGAAAAAAATATAAAATCAAGATAAAAAAACCATCGATTTCATGTTCAAATGATACTTTCATATTTATACTTTCGAAAAGTCAGCTTTTAAATTATTTTTAAATGATTTCAAATGAAAAAAAAGAATAACAATGTGAAGCATGCAAATGTCCCAAGTATTAAACACTGGAAGTGCCTATGTCCCTAATATTGAACAGGCATGTTCCAGTTATTGAACACTCTCGAGAATTCTCTTTCCCTGTTGAAATTTTGTCCCTGAAATATCCGAGAGCAAAAAATATTGAACATTACATTAGTATTTTGAGGGTACATTTAGGTTATATTCTCTTTTTACTTTTCTTTATATGTTTATTGCACGAAAATACAAATAAAAAATATATTTGACGATCTCAGAGTTATTATTAAAAGAATAAAGGTAAGTTTATTCAGGAACTTAGAGTTTTTGTTTGAATAAATCCGATTCACACGATCTGTCACACGTTAACTGTCTCGATGTTTTGATGGGTTTAATGACGCCATCTTGGAGAATTCGAGTGTTCCATAATTGGGACACACTGCATTTTCTATGTCCCAATGATCGAACACCGTATTTTTTAACAAATAATTAATTAAAAACATTTTTTTTTATTGTTATTTGTAAGAAATTTTCTGAGGAACCTGAAACGCCTTTACTTTTTGAGATGCGACAGTTTTTGAATTTTTATGCCCTTACACATGAAGCGGCGCGTCTTAGCAAAAACGATAAACAGTCACCACGAGACGTCAAATCGGTTCACCGTTGCTGATTAAATAATTTTTTTCTCTATTAATTAAAGCTTTTTTTGCATGAGTAAGGTTACATTTCGATAGCTAAAAGTTCCATATATGCAATTAAATTTTTATAAACAAGTAAACACATGCAGGTAAATGAGAAATAATAAAAATACAAGATAGTGTTCAATAATTGGGACATTTACTTTATATTAATGCAAAAATGAACGTTGCGAAAGTTTCGCGAAATGGTTCATGAGCTCGAGAGCATATTCGTCGCATTTCCGTCAGTCTACAGCAGCCATGGTAAGGCAGGGAGCGGTGCCAGGCGTTGTGGTACATGCAAGTGCAGTCGCGGCCAGGGCCTAGGCGAAGCGGTGGGAGGATCGAGGACGCGTGCGCAGTGTCTATTGCCTGCGCGCTCCGATGACCACTGGCGCCGCGTGTGCTATATAGATCGCTACTAAAGCCTCTCTCACGAAGCTCCACCAGTCGCTCATAGATCTCCCGCCTGCAGGGGAACGGGTTCCCAGATTAACCCACACACAGATACATACGCGTTCGCCTCCTTCGATCGATCTCTTACCAAAGTCCCCAGGGGTGCTAACATTATACTCGTGAATTTATGCACGTGTATGCACATACTATATATATATATATATATATATATATATATATGTATGTATATATATATATATATATATATATATATATATATATGTACACCTACACATTCTCTGCTCGTCACGACTCGCTTCATTTATTTGTTTATTTTATTGCGCTTTTCGATACGAATTCACGTTGATTCGTGTCCCGAGGTGAACACCCTACAAGCTAGCCGAGAGTGTCAAATTCCGTCAAGTTCACGATTTCATCGACACGAGAGATCGGCAGAATATTTTCCACGTCTCGTTTTGTAACTGGTCCTTTTTTCACTTACCATAATCAGTACATAAATTGAAATGAATGGTGTTTATAATTAGATCGTTAGTTCACTCGTGACGAGAAACGATCGTAATTGTAATTAAATTGTCGATGGATTGTAATTGGCTTGTGACTTAGGGTAATCCTATCGCTTCGCACTAGTCATACCACTGATCTTACATGAGACTTGTACAATTTATATTTTTTACATATGCAAATAAGATAATTTGTAATAACTACAATTTTCCATGTGTAAAACTGTTTAATGAATGTTCACATTTAATTGGAAAAATGGAAAAAATAGCTATTCCAACGATTCGCGCAGTATTTCTAGGTTTGATATTTGGCAACATTGATCTGTCAAAAAAATGTCAGGTGCGGCAAATATGAAGCATTGTATTCGGGCATCGATTCGTGAAAAGGGTGGAAAATTTGGGTCAGCGAAATATATCGGTTAAAAATGTAAAGCGTGTGGAAATTGGAATGAGTGAGATGACGTTAGGACTACAGTCAGCCGGTGCCTTGCTGTCACGTCTTTTTATCGTAGCAAGTGGTGATAAATCCAATACCGGAAGTTCAAATTAAACTTGATATTACATGAAGATAAGGCGAATAAGCGTATTTTTTTTCTGAGAGCATTGGATTAGTACAAGTGTTAAGTATATAAATCTGATTATTTTTAAGGATGTGACGGATTCTCAAAAGTTTCCGCAAACGACGCTTATTCGGCTCAAAATTTGACATTTTCGCACGAATAAAATTATGCGATGGTGATACAAAATCGCTAATATTTCAACGTTACGGTCTTGCTGGGTGTCCAATTTTAGGATATGACGTTTTACATCTACCAATTTCAACAGAAGTAATATTAAGAATGCAAGGATGTTGAGTCCCAAATTACAATTGATAATAAAATTCTGAAAATTTGGTACGTTTTTGTATGGAGTATTTCAGAGGTCGTGTAAAAATTTCACAATTAGGAAGCTCGTTATTGAACAATTAACATTCACAAATTAAATGTTGTCTTATGGAAATTGATGTAACTTTGCAATAAGTTTTTTTTTGACCTCTCAATTTTGTAATATCTACAATATACTGAAAGCAACGGGAACAAAACGAAGTTTATTGATACATTTTTTTTTATTCCTTTTAACAATTGTTCTTAACAAAATGTTAATTTTTTGATAACGAGCTTCCTAATCGTCGTGAAATGTTAACACGACCTCTTAAATACTTCATACAAAAACATACGAAATTTTCAGAATTTTTTTTTCATTTTTTATTTCAACCCTTAAAGAGGTTGAAGTAATGATGATAGACTGCTGAAAATTTGGTATGTTTTTACATGAAGTATTCAGGAGGTCGTGTAAAAATTTCATGACGATTAAGAAGCAATTTATTGAACAATTAACATTAACATGTTTCACAGGGACCCAACATCCTTAAAGGGAAAGATACCTTTAAGCGAGGAACAAATTGCTCTTTATCACGATTTTTTTAAGGAAAGGTTTTTTCGCCATTTTTTAGACTGAGAGTATGTTTTATTACTACTTTTCGCTGAGACGTGGAATTTTTTATTTTAATTAATCTTTAAAAATAGCGGGGGGTATGGAGGAAGTGAGAAATGTTTATTTCAACCCTTAAGGAGGTTGAGGTAATGATGATAGACTTCTGAAAATTTGGTATGTTTTTACATGAAGTATTCAGGAGGTCGTGTAAAAATGTCATGACGATTAAGAAGCAATTTATTGAACAATTAACATTAACATGTTTCACAGGGACCCAACATCCTTAAAGGGAAAGATACCTTTAAGCGAGGAACAAATTGCTCTTTATCACGATTTTTTTAAGGAAAGGTTTTTTCGCCATTTTTTAGACTGAGAGTATGTTTTATTACTACTTTTCGCTGAGACGTGGAATTTTTTATTTTAATTAATCTTTAAAAATAGCGGGGGGTATGGAGGAAGTGAGAAATGTTGAAAATCGATGAAATGGTGCGGTTTGAAATAAAAAATATTGAATTTTCAACAAAAAAAATTACTCCATCTTACAATAAAAATACTTCTTTTAGTTTTCAAAAAAATTTAGGGTCATGTTATAGATTATAAGGTTGAAAACATTTATACCAAATTTCACCGGAATCGGTTAATTAGTTTCTTAGCTATACGTCACGCCAGTTTTGAAAATGCAGTTTAGAAAACTGTGCCATATCTCCGCCACTTTTTTCGACTTTTACAGCTCGGCATAACCCTGAACTCGAAGTACCGCCGGAGCCGCACCTGACTGGCAATCCACCAGTATTGCTTCACCTAAATAAATATGTATATGCGTAATTGGGTGGCACAAATTTGAGCTCTACTTTTTTCCCTTTTTTCTCACCGTCCAATTATCTACTATGTCAGAAAAAAATGTCACGAACGCTGCGAGCCTTCAAAAATATTTAGAGGTCGCTCAAGCCTCCGAAAAATTCCAATTTTCATTAAAAAATCGATTTTTTTTCTCGTTCTCTTCTCACCCATGAATTTTATGCTTTATAATTGAAAAATTAAGTTCGCGAAAGCTCCAGCCGGCCAATGGATATTTTGCGGACTCTCTCAAGCTTCGAAATTTTCAATTGTCGCGATTTTTTTCCATCATAAATATAACACTTTGTAAAATTTTCGAAACAATGCATCCTTCTTTTTCTTTACACACGGATTTTTTTAATTTACCTGTTTTTATTTGATATATGTATATATAAGATTTTACAGGATTTTCCTATTAAATAATACTTATATTTGTTACACGTATAACAACAATAATGATAATCACTTACAAATATTCATCACTTACAAATAGAAAAATTAAGCTCGCGAAAGCTCTAGCCGGCCAATGGATATTTTGCAGACACTCTTAAGTTTCGAAATTTTCAATTGTCGCGATTTTTTTCCATCATAAATATAACACTTTGTAAAATTTTCGAAACAATGCATCCTTCTTTTTCTATACAAACGAATTTTTTTAATTTACCTGTTTTTATTTGATATATATATATATATATATATATGTATATATATATATGTATATATATATATATGTATATATATATATATATATATATATATATATATATATATATATAAAAGATTTTACAGGATTTTCCTATTAAATAATACTTATATTTGTTACACGTATAACAACAATAATGATAAACACTTACAAATAAACATAAGTAAACGCATGAATCACGAAATGCAAAGCACACTAGGAGAACAGACATGGTATAGCTGATACGCCGTGTACGACATTATATTGTGTAAAAGCAAATATCCGGCAAAGATCGTCGCAACAGGTCGTTCTGGAGTATTTTGTCTCCGCCTGTAACCAACCGCGGAGAGAGGCACGATCGCACTATCTGTGAAAATCGGCACTATTGAATCTCGATCGCAATGGGCATCATACATATATATAATAAATGACAGCTCACGTGTACAATGAGAAAGGCGAGGCGAATGAAGAAATTGAGATCGCAAAATGATACAAAAAATCGGTATGCGAGGCTGATGTGTCCCGAAGGGATAACGGGACACGTGAGACGAAAATAAATGTCGATCTGTTGTGAGACGAATCGATCGAGCGAAAAAAAAACACATCTCGAAAGTAGAAAGACATTTTCAGTGAAAAAAAAAAATCTTTTATATTCATCTTGAATTATTCGCAGTTGAGGTTCGATTGCTTCAGGACGGACCTTCCCCTGTCGGAAATTGGCTATTTTTGAAAAGAGTTTCTCAGTACGTTTAAGGATGTTGAGTCCCAAATCGCAAATGATAATAAAATTCTAAAAATTTGGTACGTTTTTGTATGAAGTATTTCAGAGGTCGTGTAAAAATTTCACGACAATTAGGAAGCTCGTTATCGAACAATTATGGTATTTCGATATTTTCCGATATCTTTGGGAAACCTTGATTAAAAACGTTAGAAGCTTGAAAGTGAAGCTGACAATTGTAAAAATAATAACGTATGGCTAAGTAAAACCACAGAATTTATTTAAAAAAACACCATCTTTTATTCAGATCTCTTATCATAGATTTGTGAACATACTCTGCTATGTTCTTAAATATATCCAACCCAAAATAAAATAAATAAACAAACAAAACACAAAAATTGGAACTTTTAAGCAAATAAAAAGCTCGTGAACAAACAAAAAAACAAAAATTGGAACTTTTAAGCAAATAAAAAAGTAGTAAACAAACGAAAAACAAAAATTGGAACTTCTAAGCAAATAAAAAAGTAGTAAACAAGGAAAATAAAAATTAGCAAGTATTATGGAAGTCAGTGCAGTAGTAGCTTCCCGAATGCAAACAAATTGTGGGAGGCAGGCAAGAGCACACAGTTACTTTAATTAACGTAATTGACATTGTTGAAGGACTGTTCGCAAAAAAAACAGAAGGACTCTGACGTTTCGTCTTTCAGAGACGACCTTACCTTATTGCAGGTGTAAGCCGCGGAAGTAAAATAAGTTGACACTCCGGAAATATTTGATGTAGATAATAATATTTTAAGGCTGTTAAACGTCGTAAAAAACAAGTGAAAGTGACTTAAATGGAAATAATATCTTAAATGGAAGAAATATCGGTATTATACGGTATGTCGTAAACATTTTCAAAAACTTTTGAGTACAAAATAAGTCATTTGAATAAACGAAAGAAAATCTCGGATTTAATTTTTTTAAATCATGAAAACCAGCATTTTTCAAGCCAATTACACTGGAATGGTCCTTTAATGATGAATTATTATTCTAATCACATTATTACGCTGATTTGTCGGTTCATCTTTCGGTCTTGTACGCACACACGCACACACACACACACACGCACACACACGCACACACACACACACATACACACACACACACACCTCACGTGTATTCTTGATTGCGCAAAACTTTCTGGAAATATGCACGTATAGGTGTTTTTAAACGATATCTCGTAGACCACAGGGGGTGCATGTCTAGAGGGCCCGAGTAAATGTTGTCTGACCCACGGACCTGTAACACAATACGTGTATGAAATGCATATTAGTGTATTAAAAGTTGACCGGCGTAAATTTCTTATCAGGCGAACGGTATCGGAACACGTCAGTACTTTCGGATCCCATTTCGGATTATGATAATAATGCCAATGATAGTGGGCATTGTTGTTGAATTGTTCCTGCGTATGTTGTTGCGCAGAGTTTTTTCCGTAGGTCGTTGAAAAACGATGATGTAGAATCCGGTTATAATAATAGCGATGACGAGAAACATCAATAATTATTACTAAAAGAATTATTATTGTTATTTGCGTTATTAATATAGTTATCGTCAGTAATATGTGTGTGTATTGAAGTTACAAGCAAAGGTAATTCTATAATTGTTTTAAAAATAACAAGGATAATAAAAGGAATAGTATTGTAATAATGATCATTTAGCATAATTGGAAATTTCACGAAATTATGATTGATTATATTTATTATAATTGTAATTTATATAATTAGAATAATATTTTTTATTTTTATCGCACAATAACAATAATTCCGATATTCATTATAGTTTTGTTGAATCAATTATTATGATAAATGATAATTGTTAATGCATTGTTCCTGTCGTTGTCATTATTATTATCAGAGTATCAGAGTATCATTATTTTCAGAGTAAATCATCACTCTGAAGTATCAGAGTATCATCACAGAGTAAGTATCATTTCAGTAAGTATCATTTCAGTAAGTATCATCACAGTAAGTATCATTTCAGAGTAAGTATCATTTACTCTTTAATGATACTTTACTCAGATACTTTATGATAAGTAAGTATCATTTACTCTTTCTAAGTAAGTAGTTTTTTTTTATACTTACTTTCTAAGTAAGTATAATTTACTCTTTATAATTTTTAAGTAAATTAAATTTACTCTTTATAAATATTTACTCTTTATAAATTTACTCTTTATAATTTTATTTAAGTAAATTAAAGTATAAAGAGTAAAGTAAATTTACTCTTTATAATTTTTACTCTTTATAATACTCTTTTACTCTTTACTTTACTCTTTACTTTACTTTTACTTTACTTTACTTTTACTCTTTACTTTACTCTTTATAATAAAATTATAAAGAGTAAAGTAAATTTACTCTTTATAATTTTATTTAAGTAAATTAAATTTACTTAAGTATAATTTAATTTAAGTATAAAAGTATATATACTTTTATACTTACTTTCTAAGTAAGTATAATTTACTCTTTCTAAGTAAGTAAGTAAGTATCATTTACTTAAGTATCAGATACTCATGATAAGTAAGTATCATTTACTCTTTAATGATACTTTACATCATGATACTTTACTCAGAGTAAGTATCATTTACATCAGAGTAAGTATCATTTCAGTAAGTATCATCACAGAGTAAGTATCATTTCAGAGTAAATCATCACTCTGAAGTATCAGAGTATCATCACAGAGTATCAGAGTATCATTATTTTCAGAGTAAATCATCACTTTTATTTATAACATTGATATATACATAATAATAATAATAATTATTATTATTATCATTTACATTATATATGAGGTTGGAGTGGAACAGTTTTCGAAAATATATCGAAATTTCGGTTTTTACAGGATGCAGAGAGAACGAGCAATAGAGAGGATGAGGGAAAAAAGTTTTTCTGGATTTCCAACGCAGCGCAGCCCCTTAAGGATGTTGAGTCCCTATGAAACATCTTAATGTTAATTGTTCAATAAATAGCTTTTTGATCGTCATGAAATTTTTACAACCTCCTGAATACTTCATGTAAAGACATCCCAAATTTTCAGAATTCTATCATCATTACTTCAACCTCCTTAGGGGTTGAAGTAAAAAATGATAAGAAAATTCGGAGAATTTGGTATGTTTTTGTATGAAGTATTTAAGAGGTCGTGTTTAAATTTCACGACGATTAGGAAGCTCGTTATTAAAAAATTAACATTTTGTTAAGTACAATTTTTAAAAGAAATAAAAAAAAATTATCAATAAACTTCGTTTTGTTTCCGTTGCTATCATTATTGTATTGTTATCATATTGTAGATATTACAAAAACGTTCCGGATTTTCAGAATTTTATTATCATTTGCGATTTGGGACTCAACATCCAACCGATTTTTCATTTACGTTCCGTTTTGTCATGCGATAGCAGCGTTCGCGTTTCTCTCGATAAATCAATATTGCGCGATATCGTGCAAATATATGTAACGATGGTATATCAGGAATTGCGTGAACCCGTGGCGCAGTCTCGGAGTGTTAAACACATTTGCCGGCGTCGATCTAAAGTGTAAAAGGCACGCATGGAGAATTTTAATCACCGCGCTGCATGGAATTCCTTACTTTCTTAAGGGTGAATGCAGGCTGGCCTATCAGAGTCGCGGGTGCCCAAATACAATCGGTCGGTGAGCAGAAAAGGACCCTGTTTTCTTATTTTTTCAAGCGATCCAGCTGAACTGTAACGCTTTTGGATAAACTGGGATCGGAGATTTACCGCGTTGTCAAAAAAAAAAATGGTACCCCAAAAAAGGTAACAAAAAATGGAAAAAAAATGTTAAAAATGGTAATAAAAAAGTTGTAATGAAAACAACTGGTGAATATAAAATAAAAAAATTATAATAAAAAATATCATAACCACGAAGGGTAATAAAAAAGCAAATATCTAGTTGCGCAAGACTGTTTCGCTCGTTTTTATTATAATTTCCGAAAACTTTACCAGATTTCTTTACCTTCGGAATCGGGCCTTATTTTTCCCTCCTGCATAATTATTCAAAAGTAATATTGAAGTCAAATTTGTTCACGATAAATATTCCTTCCGTGATTTATCGATTCCTTGGCTTCGTTGTTTTTCGTCAGTTTTTCTTTTTTCCACCGCGACACCCTGTACATTGGCAAGTGCAGGTAAATCTATTAAAGGCGAGAGTGGTACGCGGAAAGTGTAAGATCGCGCGGAATGCTTTTGCGCGGTGCCGATTTCAGGATTATATACATATATGCATATTTAGTGGCGTGATAAAGTCGAGTATTTTACGGGAGAGAATTCACCGACGCATACGAATCCAACAAGCATACGGGCGAATAAGAATAATCGATGATTGACGAATTTCCGAAAAAAAAATGGGTAATTACGAATTCGCAAATATGAAGGAAAAAGTTGTTACGAAATCTCTCCGTGCGCAGAAATTTTCAACCGGATCTTTTTTTCACTCGCCCATCCCAATTGATAACAAAATTACGAAACGATTGGAAAATATGTGGGTATTTAAAAAAATCAATGATTACGAGCATAATTAACAGCTTTCAAAAAATAAGATCGGGATTATATTAATAAAAATCGATAAAATTCGGATAGGGGCAAACTTATTTTTGACTAACGGAATATCGAATATGATTTGATAATATTTGTTTTTCTATAACATCTATTCATTTAGATTAAATGTTTAGTAAGAAAATTGAGAAATGATGAGAAAACATGCGATTATAAAAAAATAAAACAATCACAAGCATAGTTGATAGCTATAAAAAATATTTCCGAGATATCACAGAATATAAACCCTGCTTGTCCCACGCTATTTCAATTAGCACACGTTCCATTTGTGCGAAATAATGAAACGAAATTTCAGATAAGCTTATGAACACATATGCCCTTACCCGAATTGGATGAATAAAAATTCATAAAAATGTTCCATCTGTCTGAATTCCATCAATAAAAATTTATTAAATTCACATCGACTCAAATTTGTGTTCGATTCGCGAAACAATGGACATTATTTCGCAATATTTATTTATTCGCTTATAATATTCATTTTCGATAGAAATTGATCCCTAAGCCAAACACTTTTAAGTAATGTTTCTACTTCCAAAGAAAACCTGAAAATAAAATACAAATCCCGTTTTTCTAATTCCATAAATATTTGACAAAAAGGAGATTAATTAATGGACATCTAGCTCTCACGGTGAATATATCATCGGTTTTACATTGTCTAATTTTATTAACACTGATCTTCGATCATCACCTCCGGTCTACGTTGTTGTCACGTCACCCGAAGCGTTCCGAATGTCATTAATCATTTTATCATATAAATGCAATATATGCTGTATATACAATGTATGTGTATATGGCCTACGCTCTGGTCGAAGAAAAAACGATTTATCCTCGACGGCCAGATTCGATGTATATTGAATTCATAAAGAAATCGAATATTGCATCGCCCAATCACACACACACACCTGCACGCACACACACACACACACACACACACACACACACACACACACACACACACACACACACACACACACACACACACACACACACACACACACACACACACACACACACGCACGCACGCGCACGCACGCACACACACACACACACACACACACACACACACACACACACACACACACACACACACACACACACACACACACACACACACACACACACACACACACACACGCACGCACGCACGCACGCGCACACACACACACACACACACACACACACACACACACACACACACACACACACACACACACACACACACACACACACGCACGCACGCACGCACGCACGCACGCACGCACGCACGCACGCACGCACGCACGCACGCACGCACGCACGCACGCACGCACACGCACACACACACACACACACACAGCTACTAAAAGCACATTGCGCGCGTAGCACGAGCTCTCCAACGCAACGAAAATTTATCAGGCTGTTCGGAGCCCGTACGAGAAAAAAAAACAAAAAGGACTGAAAAAAGCCGTAGTTTGAGAAAAAAGATGCTTTAACTCCGAGAGTTTATTATATTTCGAGTGTGAAACGATCGAAAGAGAAAAGTTACAAAACACTCTTTGCGAAACGAGGTCCTGGAACACAAGTGAAGATGCGGAGAGGCATAAGATTCTCAGATATCGCACATACAGATGTTTGTGGGTGTATATATATATGCATGAGACATTCCAAGGCTAGTCGATTGATCAGTGACCCCCGGTAATTTAAATGGCGAATAAGTGTTTATAATAATAAATACATTAGTCAATTATTGTACATATATACGTATGTATAAATAATTATTTCAACATCCTAACATTCGAAAATTATTTTAGCAAACGATATAAATGGTGAAAAAATGTGAACTTTATTCAGGAATGGTAGAAAAATAAAAATAAAATCGCAATTTCTTTTTTATTTTGCCAAGGGCGCCTAAAAATGATGTATAACGTCCACTGTCTATAACGCATGTGGCACGTGCGCATACAGGATGCCCAATTCGCGTCGACGATCTCGAACGTCTTCGAATCTGCCGAAGATACGAAAATACACTTCGATCAGAAGCCAAATGGCTTTGGGGCGTGAATTATTCGCTGTGAGCCAGTTTTTCAAATTATAATACATTTTATACATTGTAATTGTGATAAAACTATACATGTTAAAATAAAAATAATAGAATGAACATAAAGTATAATAATTAAAACTATAATTAATCTTCGTAAATTTAACATTACAATAAGATTTTAATAATTAAGATTATAAGAGAATTGTAAATAGTTTAATTACAATAAAACGGTTATAATTATAATTTGAACAAATTCCAAAAAATGTTAGTTGTAGTAAGTCATTATTATTATAAGACGTCATTCCCTGTACAGGAGTAATGCATCGATTAGTTCATCGAGAAGCATGACTTCATTTTTTGATAAATCAGTTATGACCTTCATATGTCCTCCGTATAGACCATGGTTTATATATAGAAAAAAAAACTTACTCAGATCGAAATAGTTCGAGATTTTTGTCTGATACATATTTCATTGTCATTATCGATTTCGAAAATATTGGACTGGGACAATTAAAACGGGACACCCTGTACATAAGGTATACGAGGCTTGTATGTTGGGGAATCGGTAATCTACGATCGTCTCTAACTGGCACGAGCACCCCGGACAAACGAAGCAACGATATCGCACAACGCAAGAGCTCGACACTAAATATAGTGATATTTTTATCGGGCCAAGTCCCTGGTCTCGTACCGTGCAGCGAACTTTTATGCGGTTTATCCCGATGCACTTGCGAGTCCATCCTCGATCGTAAATCGTGAAGGAGACGACAGTCGCAATTAACCAATGCGATATACCGTGATATGTGACGTAGTGCACGCAAACGCACGCCCGTTACAGAGTAACACTGCATTTTCTGTCGGGATTTTTTTCTTCATTTTTTTTGTGTCCACAAGCATTTTGAGCATTTCTTCGTAGAAGGATGTTGAGTCCCAAATCGCAAATGATAATAAAATTCTGAAAATTTGGCATGTTTTTGTATGAAGTTTTTCAGAGGTCGTGTAAAAATTTCACGATAATTAGGAAGTTCGTTATTGAACAATTAACATTCACAAATTAAATGTTGTCTTATGGAAACTGATGTAACTTTGCAATAAGTTTTTTTTTACCTCTCAATTTGGTAATAACTACAACTAAAAGCAACGGAAACAAAACAAAGTTAATTGATAATTTTTTAAAATTTCTATTAAAAATTGTTCTTAAGAAAATGTTAATTTTTTAATAACGAGCTTCGAACAATTAACATTCACAAATTAAATGTTGTCTTATGGAAACTGATGTAACTTTGCAATAAGTTTTTTTTTAACTCTCAATTTGGTAATAACTACAACTAAAAGCAACGGAAACAAAACGAAGTTTATTGATAATTTTTTAAAATTTCTTTTAAAAATTGTTCTTAAGAAAATGTTAATTTTTTAATAACGAGCTTCCTAATCGTCGTGAAATTTTAACACGACCTCTTTAATACTTCATACAAAAACATACCGAATTTTTAGAATTTTCTTATCATTTTTTATTTCAACCCTTAAGGAGGCTGAAGTAATGATGATAGATTTCTGAAAATTTGGTATGTTTTTACATGAAGTTCAGGAGGTGGCGTAAAATTTCATGACGGTTAAGAAGCTATTTATTGAACAATTAACATTAACATGTTTCATAGGGACTCAACATCCTTAAACGTTTTCGTGCGGTTCTTTTCCGCGCAATAATTGAGAAGTCTCTTTCAAGAGTTGGCACCAAAACGTAGAAAAAAGTATTTTGTTCGTCCTCTTTGTGGTCGGAAAGAGAAAACTTTATCAAAATCTTTCGACGCCAAAAACTGCTAAAATGTTTCGAAATGAATCTAGAAACCGAATGAAAACGCGACATTCAGAGGAGTGGCTAAATAATCGTTTCGTTAGTGTTCATTTTTTTCGCGAACTAAATACTAAGGCTACCGTGACGAACAAGGAATCAAAGTTATTAAGAAATATATATTTTTGAAGAAATAAGTACGATGATAGAAGAATCGTTAGGACGTTCATTTATATGTACATTAACAAAGCTGTATACGACATTTCATTTTAAATGTTGACAGTTACATAAGTTATAAACAGTCGTTGTACTTATCAGTTTACCTTCATTCTTCTTCCATTTGAGTTGTTTCAAGCGACGAACGAGTGTTCATCATTTTCACTACCTAGAAAATGACCTTAAGTGTCTCATCTCTTAAGTGTGAAAGAATTAAGGAAAAATCTGTATACGTTTGTGATTTGAGGAAAGATTTCTCGGACGCTCGACTTTTTTTTAGAACACACCTGAAACTCGGTGAAAATATAGCCTGTATCGTTATAGGTCTTCCTTACATTACTGATAATATTAAGTTATCATAATAACTATCTGTATACATGGTAAGTATATCCATACTGATATATGTATACGTATACCTATATAAATATACTTATACTCATATAAGTATCCTCATATATTTTTCTATTTACTTATATATCACTTGTATGTTGATACTGAATATATCCATATAGTATATCCATACTGATATACTAATATGTGAACTTATACATATTAATATCCTTATATCTATAAGTATACATATAAGTATCCTTATAAGTATATATATCCTTACAGTTATACTTATACTTATACTTATACTTATACTTATACTTATACTTATACTTATACTTATACTTATACTTATTACTTACACTTACACTTACACTTATACTTATACTTATACTTATACTTATACTTATAATTATACTTATACTTATACTTATACTTATACTTATACCTATACTTATACTTATACTTATAAGGATACTCATATGTATACTTATACATATAAGGATACTTATTATATGTTTTATAAGGATATATAAGGACATAAGGATTATATTATATAAGGATACTCATTATATGTATACTCATACATATAAGGAATTACTTATACTTATACTTATACTTATACTTATAAGTATCCTCATATAAGTATCCTTATATTTTTTCTATATACTTATATATTACATGTATCTCACTTATTATTATAGATAATTTATTGCACTCATACTAGTTATGATACTAAGTAATTATCTATATACTATTATAGCAACGTTTTCCTGAAAAATACATTTTATACATAAAAAAGTAACGTGACTTTTCTATGTAAAAAAATGGGTTGAGAATAAAGTTAAAAAAAGACGTTTTTTTATCAAACGAAACTAACAATCGCATCATCGGGGAAAAAATCACAAAAAAGTTGAGCCACATAATGGTTAAAGCTAACAAAGGCGTTTTTACATCCTATATTTTCTTAACACTGTCCTAATAAATACCGAAGGGTGCGCTACCGTCCTGTCGAAGAAGAAATTTAATTTCAACGTCTCCTTGGACCATCCAGTCAAAGCAAAGTGCACAGACGTTTTTCAAGCATTTAGTCCCACTACACCAAAATTCCACGAAAAAAACCTTCGGCCCTTTTCCCACGTAGCTCAAACAGACGAAATTTTCAAAATTCAACTTCGAACCGAATTCCCGTCGGAAAAAGTTAACTTGCAGTAAGACCACGATTTCGCGATATTCACAAGATATACGAAACATGTCTCGCACAATGAATATCGTAACGAGAATCATGATATCCGGTTCCGCTAGCGAGCAAAGGGGGGGCCCGTGTCACGATATCACGATCGCGATTCTCGTGCATTTTTGTCTTTCAGCACCTCGCTGAGTACGAGGTATATCGATCGATCGCGACCGATCCTTGATTGCCCGGGAATGAAATAGCTTTTTTTTGCAAGGAATAACAAAAAAAGTAGAAAAGAAAACAAACACGTGGGTGTGTGTCGAGCCCGCGAACATGGACGGGCATATAGACGAGAGGATAATTTAACGGCCGTGAGCTCATTCGCGAACAACGAGAGCCCAGGGAGATCGATATTATTTCCAGTATATAAAAAATAGCAATATATATATATATCGAAGCAGAGAAGTGTTGGCCATGTTGTATTGGCCCCAAGCCGACGATGCCGTCTCTCCCGCATAGACGGAATTATTTTCATACTTTCACGTAAAGTGATTGTTTCGTGTACACACGAAGCGGCGAAGAGATCTAAAGGGGGAGAGGGAGAGAGAAAGAGACCGCAATGGTTAAGGTCCAACGGGGTCTGCTCCGTCGAGCATGAACGGTCCGGTAATTAAATTTATATTATATATATATTGTTATAAGCTCAATAACATGTAATATATAATTGAGCTTATAACTATTTTATACGCTTATAAAATTATATAGTTATATATAATTTTATAAGTTATATATATATTATATAGTTATATATTATTATATTATTATTATTATATATTATATTATATAGTATATTACATATATATAGTTATATATATATATATTATATATATAACTATATATATATCTAACATATAATATATAATTGAGCTTATAACTATTTTATTATATAACATATAATAAAACAATATAATGTTATAATATATTGAACTTATATTGTTATTGAGCTAGTATACATTGTGTATATGTGTATATATATATATACATATTTCCGCCGATTTTTTTTACCGAGAACCATGTTTTTCTCCTCAAACATACACCGTTTTATCGAAATTCTTTTTTTTTTTGTTTCCCGACACACTTCGAAGACAAATTTCGTCGAGAACGCAAATTATTTTGAATTTTCGATCCAGGTGTCAAATTTGAGGTGAACTCCATCAAACGAAGGTGACTCGCTTCATCCAGCTTCAGCGCCGCTATTTTGTTACAAAATATTGTGAATGAAAATTGTAAGGATACGTGGAGATGTGCTAACCAAAAGACACTAAACGGAATTTTCATTCTATGGACTGGGTAACCATGAGAAATTGTCGAAATTCACGTTTATTTCGGCCTCTAGACTGGAAGTCTGCCTTGAGCGGTTATGCCTATAGTTGTAATATGCGAAAAATCACTTTTTTCAAAACCAATATATTTCGATAGTATATCATTAGCTCAATGTTTTGTGAAAAATGCAAGATGAGCAGATTAAAATTGACAGATTTATAGGCTGATGTGTCGACGCCCGTCGAAATGCTCAAAACGTCGTTCAAAAATCTGCAAGTTTTTCTCTCGAAAGTACGTGAGAAAAATATCGCGAAATACTACTGGATCGATCTTTCTGAAATGTATAGGGTTTTTTTTTCTAGACGCATAAATATCATATGTGATCGAAGGATTTTTTTCGCATGTATACATTCGATTTGATGAACGAAAAATGTCAATTTTTTTCGCGATAATCAAAACTCAATTTGAACTCGCTTAATTTTTTTTTTTCGAAATTTGACACTTCGTAAATTCCTTCGATTAATCATACGATAAACTAATATACAGGGCATCTCAAAACGACCTGACATTTTGATTTATCAATGAAAGGCATTATTTATTTGATAATTACGAATATTTTTATTTTAATATGAGGTAAGAACATGGAGGTTATGTGTGGAAAATAACCCATGTAAGTTTCGCCGATCAAACGGTAACGGCCAATACTCGGACCAATGTTGGCCGAACGATAATCAATTACCCAATTGTACGCCAATGCTCGGCTGAGTATTGCCTAGCCTTGTGAATATTCGAAATTATATTTTCGATTTATTAGAATACAGATTTTGCAATACGATATTAAAATTTGATAAGTAGATATAATATTTACATAAAATATTGTCGTGCGCTAACTTTTTATGCAACTGACAGATGAGCTTTTCATCATTTGAATTATTTATTTTAAATATATTTATTTATTCAAATTAAAATCTCTTTAATATCGTCCAATTGCTAAATATTTTATTTAGTCCTAATAAATCTGTGATTTCGTTTCATCTGTTCAAAAAACCAATTTAGTTGAATCCACTAAATGGATCTATTTGACGTATTTACAAATTTACATTAAATAGAATTTTCGTCGAGTCAACCATTTTTCTATTTCATTGAACTAACGGTCTGTCTGTATTGTGTCAAAAGTACAGTATTTTTCACATGATATTTTCGAAAATACGTAATTTTTATAGAAATTTATGATGATAAGATTATCGAGAAAAAAATCCGAAAATTCAGAGCTTTTCGACTGTCGTACATGTGAGATAATAGCAAAGGCTGATGAGGAAAGTTTAATGGCGCAACAGCTTGTCTGTCCAAAGTGAGATCCCGCTCACCCAATCAATGAAAGAAATAATGCTTGATTTTTCCAACACTATTTCGGTGTCAAAATGATCCATAGAGAAAGACGAAAAAAATTAGTCGCTACTTCAGCTCCAATTAATCGGGTTGTATTGCGCAGGTGGTCGTGATGATATCGTGGGCATATGGGAGGCGGGAATATCTTTGACGTTTGCGACGTGCTGGGACAACTCGAATGGAAAAAATTAAGTCGCGTTATTTTTAAAAATCTTCTTCGACTTGTAAGCTAGTATTTTTTTTTCGTGTTGAAATATTAAAACGATGAAATCAATTGCGAATGCGAATCGTCGAAAAAAATCGAGTGTCGCAAAAAAACGTCGTTTTCCCATAAAAAATCAAAATGAGATTTACAAAGATTCGCGCCAAGTTCCAGCTTTCTAACACAATTTTGAGTGGGAGTAATTTATTTTTTTACCCGTTTCACTTGCGCACGAAACTCGTCGTTTACGTTTGAACTCGAGTAATTAAAAAATGAATTCATATTTGTCAAGTTCGGTTGAAGATTTCCAAAGCGGACCATTACAGCTTTGAATTTCTTTTTTTAAATGGCTTACACCTAACTCGTGGTCGGAAAGACACTAATTTTCGTGAATTGTTTTCTGGGTTAACGTAAGCAGGTTTTCGAATTTTTTCATACAACATACAGTATGGTTTCAAGAATCTTTAATAATTGTTGCATTGAAAAATATTTATAAATGTGGTTTATAAATTTATTTGTTTTTTTATTTAGTATTATTTTATTTAGTATTTATTTAGTACGAGTTAGGCTTACACCTAATTCGTGGTCGGAAAGAGACTAATTTTCGTGAATTGTTTTCTGGGTAAACGTGAGCAGGTTTTCGATTTTTTTTTACAGCATACAGTATGGTTTCAAGAATTTTTAACAATTATTGTATTGACAAATATGTATATGGTAGATACAATGATTTGTGCGAAACGCTGTTTGAAAAACGTCCTTCGCGGTGACCACTGCTGCCCGGAAACAAATGACCCGAAATAAAAAAATCAAACGCATTTAGTGTCTGCGTCGAATTATCTAGTGCTTGGACGAAGGATTTAATTTTTTTGAGTGATTTTTGAACGAATGGCCGCGGCCCAAGGGAAAAGTATCGATTTTTCGTGAAGAAAACGGCTCTATTATCGTGAACAAAAAAACTATACATCGTAAAAAATTACTTTGCTCAACCTCTCCATTTTGATATGTAAAAGAAGCTTGCAAAATTTGAAGTTCACCGTCGGTGTCATTTTCGAGATATCGCGGTCACCGATTTTGACACAGTCATTTTGAGCAAAACGCGTTAAAAGTTGAACTTTTGACAAAAGTTCATTTTTCAACGAATACACTAGCAATTTTCGGAAAATATTTTTCATATCCTATATTTCGAGAATCCGCCGAAAACTTAAAGTCGATATTTATCAAATTTCAACTAGGTAACCCTTAATGGGGGAGATAGCTTTAGCCGAGGAAACAATATGCTGATTTTCATTATTTTTTTCAAAAGGCAAGATTTCTTTACCATTTTCGAGACTAAGGGTCTGTATCATTGCTACTTATAGTTGTTACATGGTATTTGGTTTTTTAAAATTAATCTTTTATAAATGGCAGAGGTTTGGCACAGTCTTCTGAATTGCATTTTCAAAACTGGCGTGACGGATAGCTAAAAGAATAATGCACTGATTCTGATAAAGTTTGGCGAAAAACTCCCTAACCTTATTGCCTAAAACGTGACGCTAAATGTTTTTGAAAATAAAAAATTTATATTTTTTTTATTGCAAAATGTATCCATTTTTTTTCGAACAATTCAATCGTTCGTTGCAAAGCGTACCGTTTCAACTGTTTTCAACATTTCGTTGGTTTTTTTTGACGGCGCCATAACTCCGCCATTTTTAATGATTAATCATTTATTCAAATACCACGTAACAGCCAAAAGTAGTAATCCAACATACCTACCCTAAGTTTAAAACTGATGAAGAAATCTTTCCTCAAAAAAACATCACAAAAATCAGCAATTCTTTCCTCGCTGAAGGTGTCTCCTCTTTCGTCTCCATATCGCTATTTTCACACAAATTACAGCTATTCGGAAAATTGCTATTTAATTTTTGACAGTACAACGAACTTTTCGTGTATCCGTAATTAGTCTAAAAATGATACACCGATTTCGCAAAAGCTTTTCAAAGCTCCAAAAGTCATCTTCAAGAATCTCGAACCGCATTCGACGAACATAAATTACTCATTTTTACTCTCAAGTTCGAACAAAAGGATCCAGTAGCCCATGTAACCCAAACAGTTCAAAATTTGGAATCAGCTACAAAGCTCAAACTCGAGATGCTTTTTCCACACTTCTATTTTTGCCCCAGATACAAAAGTGCCAAAAAAACATTTTTTTCGCATCTAATTTCTTCTCTCCCACATTGAAATTTTGCGACGTACTCCGGACCGTACGAATGGGACGATCACTACCGCCTGCAACGAGGAAAAAACGCGTTGCACACATTGCGCGGCGGTTAAAAAAAAAAGACCACCGTGCAAGAATAAAAATCGATAGGAAGCCGCCGATCGAACTCGCGGCTACATTTCGAAGAAATGAGCTGACCTATCGTGCGTATCCGGTAAAGAGCGCGGTCACTATCTTCGGTTCTCATGCGCAGCGCCAATTGTAGAGAACATTCGGAACGTAGCAAATCACAATGGCTTACGCCCGCTCTTAATAGATTGTGTCAAATTGCTCTCTCACCGTGTGGAACACTGCAAAAGATTAATAAATATGTATATGCGTGTGATACACGTGCATATGTATACTTTTCCATTTCTGCGATAGAATACGCGCTCGGAGAGCCATATCACACTCGCTATCACAAAAGTCGATCGGTAATTGAATAAATTACCGAGCTCCGCAGTGCTCCGCGAGTGCACTCTCGCAGTTATAATAATGGCAGAATCGAGGCGATAGAACATTATTATGAATGGCTATGCGTGCTGTCGCTCTGACATGCCACGAATACCAGCTTTTTTTCCGCGCTTCGTGCTTAAGGCGTTACCCCCACTTGTAGCGAGAAAAGGCCTTTTTCATGAATTTTTTAAAAGAAAACTACAAAACTTTTTTAATCGATCAATATACCATCTTAAAGAACACATCTTGAAGAACTTTCAGTAATTTTTTTATTGAAAAATATTACATTGTTTAGTGGCAAATGGCCGTCAATGAAATAATGTTTTTATATACACGGTTTGCGGTGACCAACATTGCGGCGAAGTGGATCATCTGAAAAAAAAATGCGGATGGATTTAGTCAAATATAAGTATAAACTAGTCTTTAATCGAAGGATTTTAAAAAATATTCATTTTTCACAAAATGGCGGACAGTCAAAGTTAATGGTTCGATTTTAACGAAAAAAACGGCCGTTTTTTGGCTATAAAACGGCCATTTTTTTTCGAACAAAAAAATCGAACGATTAAAGACTACATTTTTATGTATTAAATAAGCCTGCAAAATTTCAAGAAGATCGGTTCATTAGTGTTCGAGTAATCTTGGTCACCGATTTCAGAAATGCCATTTTGAGAAAAACGCGCGCCAGACGGCAGACTAGCCGGTCGTTTATACAACGGATTCTTCTCTTTCAACGCTCATATCTCAGTCAATTTTGTTCGGATCGACTTGAACTTTTCAGGACATATTCTCAGATACTTATACTTCAAAAAAATGCAATAAAAAAATCCATTTTTTCAAAATCGCAAGTGGGGGTAACCCCTTAATTGTGTCGAAGAGGTTTAATACTAAATTTCGAGTAAATCTTCTGATCAGATTCTTGTTACCCTACATACAATATTTGCCACTTTCTTTCTCTCCTTAGGGGTTGAATTTCTAAAGACGCTGAAACACGTGTTTCATTAATTGTGTTAAGAACCACGAATACACCATTTCAAGTAAATATGAGTAGATTCTTTAAGGATGTTGAGTCCCTATGAAACATGTTAATGTTAATTGTTCAATGAATAGCTTCTTAATCGTCATGAAATTTTCACACGACCTCCTGAATACTTCATGTAAAAACATACCAAATTTTCATAATTCTATCATCATTACTTCAACCTCCTTAAGGGTTGAAATAAAAAATGATAAGAAAATTTTGAAAATTTGCTACGTTTTTGTATGAAGTATTTAAGAGGTCGTGTTTAAATTTCACGACGATTAGGAAGCTCGTTATTAAAAAAATAACATTTTGTTAAGAACAATGTCTAATAGAAAAAAAAATATATATCAATAACCTTCGTTTTCACGCACTTTTTTTTTCATCGAGTCTAACATTTTTTTGGCTGCCTAATATTAAGGCGGTTGGAGCGTTAGCCACAATCGAAGATTGAATTTTAAATATATATATATTATATTGTCTAGACTATACTGACAAGTCATGGCGAATTTTTTGAAATTCTTTCACCACCAAACATTAGAGATAAACATATTTTAATGTTTGTCATTTTCCGTGTGGTGAGATGGCAAGACGTTCACGTTACGGCTGATGTAATTTTTTTTGCTCCTTGGACGTCACTGCAGATGGTCTAGTGGGCAAGTCTCTCGGAAAGTGGAAATCGCCAAGTGACAAGTGTGGGGTGAAAATGGAAAGGAATGCTTTCCGAAAGCTCTCAAAGGCAACGAAAGGAACATGGGGCAAAAGAGAACATCATTGGTGTGAACGAACTAATGATTTTCGTAGGTTTTCTTTTTATTATTAAATCCTCTTTACAAATGCCTCAATTCATCTTCGGCTTCTTACTGGAACGTCCATGTGTATGACTTGGACTCGCTGGCCGTTTGACGCCGAAAGCGATCGAAGAATTCGGGTTTTTGCGGACGTATTGAAGCGGTTTTGACATCACAATGTTAATGAAGTGCAAGTATCTGTAGACGTTCGTGAAAACAACGGGTCTATTTGGAGTTTTTAGGCTGGCCCACGAAGCTATTCCCACGACCTTGCCAGCCTGAACAAGGGCTCCACCGCTGTCACCCTGGAATGATAGTAATCATCGGTTAGTCAATGACCGATCTGCACGGATCCACTTAACTTGGTGGAAAGTTCGTAATCTCAAGTCATTCGAAAGAGTCTGCGCTTGAACACGTTTCTGGTGCACGTGCTGAAGAAATCCACCCCTGATCAAGGACTCACCTTCTCTGTACGAATGGGTTCCTGCGGCATTATGCAAACCGCTTTTTCATGGATTTTATTAACGAGGGCCTCCTCTTGTAGACACTGTTCGTACGTTCGAACCGGCGTTGCGTAATATTGGAACACGTCTTTGACCCATTGATTTTGACGTTGGAGGTAACCGAATCCAGCGAAAATGGTATCTGTCTCTCCGACCAGTTCTGTAGTCGGGAGTGCTATCGGCTTTTGTTCGAAGGTTTGATGGATCTCGTTTTTCAACTGTTCTCGAAGGCGGAAGAAAAATAACAATGAGGCAATCGGTTTTGCTGGCTGCGTGGACTGTGACCTCGATTTAGGAAAACGGACAGATCGCTGGAGGCGAAAACGTGAGTACGGTTGCCGCGGTTTTTCGAAGATTCGCCCAAACAAAGTATCAAATTTGCTTTTTGCAACGGCTTCTGGTCCAAGATTCGCGGTAAGTTGGTTAATCTTTGGGCATGGGCCTAGTTGACGTTAACCGAATCGCGCTTAATCGATTCGCAGATTCGACAGATTAACATCAGAATGGAATTGGAACAATGCATTTTTTCGTTAGGTGAAGATTGAAACGAAAAACTCGAGATCGCATTGAGAAGAACCTAATGGAAACCTTGAAGGAATGAGATCCAACAGGATCCTATTGGCATTTCGTTTTCGACTCGGACGCTCATCTCAAATCGAAATCTCAGTGCACGATGTCAAGTGCTTGAGTTATCATCTCTTGTCCTATTACAATTATGACGGCAATGTCGTTTTTTATTTTCGGTCCTGCCGTGAAAGCTTTGTGCCAAATGATACGGCGTATCGCATGATTCGTTCCTCCATGTTGTACGTGGTCGGTACCGGTCCGAACGGCCAAGTGCGCATAAAATTTGGCAGGTTTTCCAGAGACACAATGCGCGGCAGTTAAAACGTGCTTCAAGCTTATCAGAGCGCCACTGCATACTCGATGCCCGTTCATAGTGATGATTGCGTAAAACGGCATTTGGTCGATATATGCGCACCGCGCGCATGATACGCGCTTAACTCGGGCATCGGAACTTCCTGCAAAAGTACAGATCATTATTATTAACAATTATTGAATACGCCAATTGCGAGATCCTCACGAATGATCGAAACATCTGGCCCGCGCGATTTTCGGACGAAAGGCTTAGCTACCTTCAACTCGAATGGAAAGACAAGCACTGGCCTTTCAGGATTTATGGCGGGAGGTTCTCTTGGGCGGAAAAAAATTGCTGATTTTCATGATTTTTGTAACACGGAACGCTTTCGTCACCATTTTTGAGACTTGCGGCACGTTTTATTGCTACTTTTGGATTTTGAGTGCTATTTTTTATTAATCTTCAAAAATGGCGGAGATATGACATAAGACGATGTCATATCTCCGTCACTGAACTGCATTTTCAAAACTGGTGTGACGTCCCGAGTCAAAATTTTTAGCCTCCTTTGAACCCTTGGAGGACCCATTCCTTTTGTAATGGACAAGCCGCCAGCCTCCGTTGGACCTACCGAACCCTATTTGTCGAGTTCTGTGCCATGGAGTGACCTCCTCTTGGTCCAGTGTAGCCTCTGTTAGACCTCCCGAACCTTCTTTCGACCCCCAGTTTCAGTGACCCGCGCAGAACACAGGCCTCCTCAACCTGCTTTTGATCTCAAATTCGTTGCCTCGACCCCACCTAACCTGCTTTTACCCCAAATTCGATATCTCCTCCATCATCAGTCTATTGTGGCCTGTTCGGTAACCCGTTCGATGACGAAAAAAAATACGTTTTCCCTGATTTCCCGAAGAATGGTACAGGTAAATATGCATTATCAGATGGTGAATAAATACTACACAATTAATAAAATTACATCGTCACCTTATCAAATTATTAGTGCAATATTAATATGCGAAAACAATATAATTTTCTCGATATCGGTTTATTATTATTTTATAGGCGATTCATAAAAGAATGCTTGCATATGCAGTCTTACTCCAATTCCATCTAATTTATGGACGTTACAGTTCATTACTACAACCATTGAATATATTACGTATGCATTACCTATTGTCTCACTAATATTTTTAAACATGTTTTTTCACCTCTTGCTCGTCTTGACCCCGGTCTAGTGAATTTTTTCTAAATAGTGCAAAATCTGCGTAGAAATAACGCGTTGTCCCAGCCGAATTTAGCATGACCCAATATTTTAGCCCAAACGTTCCATAAGTTAACATAAAAATAAAATCCAGAGATTGGTTTTTTTTTGATAGGCTGGAATCACGGCGAGAAAATCCGATAACTCCGATTGGGGGAACCAAATGACTTGAAGGAATGAAATTAGATTCGACCATATCAAATTACCATTTCGTTTTCGATTCAGGCTCGTAACAGTTTAATTATAAATTGAAATAAAAAAGTACAGTTAATTTTTGCAGTGCAATTACATGAATGCCTGAATTAATGAAATACCTGAGTTAGTTGAATCCCTGAATTAATGAAATGCCTGAATTAATTAAATGCACGAATCAAAAACCTAACAAGATAATGTTCCCAATAACCTCGTGATCGCAAATTGCGAAAAATCGTTGAATGTCTAATTGTGTAATTTTTGGGCGTCTACTCACCGCAAAATGCGAATAAAACGATCAACAGGATGATCCTCATGGCGATCCAAGATGCTCTCTATTCTCTGTACCAGCTGTCCTGCAACTGCCAACCGTTTGAACTATGTGTTCTTTTATCCGATCTTCGCGGTTCGAGAAAACTGTCGAATAATATGGGAGCGACTTTTTCCACATCAATGAGGCACATGTACAATTGATAATGAGATAAGAGCGTGTCAAGTTTTATCCTCGTTCGACTATATATTGTACGAATCGCCAAATATCCGCTTCATTGTGTACAATTTTAAATATGTAGAGATAAAACGCCCGATATTGACTCGAACACAATAACGTTTGACGTAGTAGCTGTTTGATGTGATAGCAAAAAATCAAAGACTCAAACGTCTCTCGTATCCATACGTGATAAGGATATTTTTTTTGAAGTGTAAACAAAACGATGAAAGTGCGGCGTGGAAAAAAGTATTCGTGCCTAATGTTAAAATGTCATCAATGAATACTCTTTTTTATTGGCTATACGCGTTGCGACTCCATACGCACTTGTTTGAAAAAGAACCGAGCTGATTTATCTAACCATACGAGTCTTCTTGTAACGCGTTAATTTTCCTTGTACCATCACGTCAAACAATTAGCAATTGAACCAATGTGTCAAAGTTGACGTCAGAGACACTAATTTAATCTGATTGCACACATGGCTTCTTTCAATACATTTAATTCCTTAAGAAAACACACAAGTAAAGTAATTAAGTATTCGAACATTATAGTGGTAACAGAATAAGTGAAATACAGTATATCGGGTGTCCCATTTAAATCTTACACCTGATTTATCTCGGAAAATGCTGCTCCGGTGAAGTATTGAGTATAGTAAAGTTTTAGGGTTCGAAGGGTTCGAAATATTTTTTTTTCGTTCAAAGTTTAAAATCGCGACGTTGAGATGGACGACATATTCTTTAAAAAATGGGAACATGACTTTTTTCACCAAAAAAATTGTCAGGCTTAACGAACAAGTTTCGTGGGACATTTTTTTAATATAAGATTCTTCATTTTTAGGTTAGAGCACCATTTTTTAGTATCCCGGTATATTTCAGTATTTTTAATATATTTAGTATATTTTATATATTTTTTATATTTAGTATATTTTATATATTTTTTATATTTAGTATATATTTTGTATATTTTATACATTCATATCTATATAACACATAAATATATAACAGAAGTATATATTTTATACTTCAATATCATTATTCTCGATCGCTGTTTTCATTGTCTCTGACGTAAGATTGGAATATATTTTTCGATATTGACCTGTTCATCGATCATTTTCTCGATTTTTCTCTCCTATTTTCTCGTAATTGGGCGTGAGAAAAATCTGGAATAGTTCCAAAAAGTTGCAATGAGATAATACAATGTCGTAGTAGCGACTCTGGAGCGACTCTGGAGCGACTCTGGAGCGACTCTGGACCTCTCTCTCTTTCTCTCGCTGCGCTCGTTAAGCTTGAGAAAGTCAATATTGACGGTAACGGGGAAGCGAGTTTGGTCAGCTATTATTTTGCGTCGCTTATGTCCTCATTGTTCTCAGGCGAACAGCTCAAATGGCCAAACGACAATGTTCGAACGTCATATTTTAATGGGCCTCACTCGGGGTGGAACGCGACGAATTATCGCGAAATTCGTTGCAGGCTGAGTCGATAAATAAGTGCCTCTTACGAAAATTCCGTATGAAAAAAGACTACTTTGCATTTAAAAAACAAGTACTTATTTTTGTTTTTAAAATAAGTACTTTTCCTGATTAAAAAAAAATAAATCCTTATTTTTATTTTCAAAATAAGTACTGGATTTTATTTTAAAAATCAGTACTGCTTTTTATTTGAAAAGCAAGGATAGATTTTGATTTAAAAAACAGGTACTAATTTTTTATATAAAGATAAGTACTGCGTTTGGTTGAGATAATAAGTAGTGATTTTTATTTAAAAATAATTAGTACTTCTCATTCTTTAAATTAGTACAAATTTTTATTTTTCAAATACGTACCTCTTCTTATTAAAATAACTGCCTCTTCGTGTTTGATCTTTGGGTATTTTTAACATAAGGTACTTGAGTTTCGATTTATTATTCTTGAGTGATAATAAATAAAGTACTCGAAACCCTCCTTCAATGTTTCAATTGATTCACCGTCAACGACGCGTGCTCCGTAGGGAGAACGCAGAAAATGCACAAAAATAGACAGAGAGAGAGAGTGTTTAGCGCCCAAAAATGATGTGAACGCTTTGAGTGCAATAGACATTGACAAATTGTACGGTCGCGTCGATCCCCACCCCACCCGGAGGTACGTCTATCGCAAGGGATGCGGTATGGCTCTAATTGGGGAGGGTTGAATTCGTCACTGGGATGCGTGTATACGGATCTCTCCTGCACAAAAGAAAAGTTCCATCGTTTCTTTCATCATGGACAACCGAGTACCTGGACGACTCATCGTCAGGTGAAGAATTTCCACGCTCGTGAAGCGTGGGAGGGCTCATGTATATAACCAGTGTGGAGGCCCGCAAAATGGCTAACTTCTGAATACATTTTTTGGCAAACGGTTGGTGAAAAATAAACTCATTATTTCGCGACGTTTGGCGGTGGACATTCTCCAGCTTAAACGGTCCATCCGAAATCTAGAAACCAGACGGGTTATTCAAGTTAACAACAAATACGAGTCGTTGACGATCGTCGATTTTCAAGAACATTTATTTAATAACGTGACGACGAACTGAATCTCGAGCATACAAGACCTATGGGAAAAATCGCCATTTTTACGTAACTATTGAAAAAAATGAAGGCCGATTTTGAAAAAGTGAGATCGTCGACGACCTCTATATGTTGCTCATCGTATTTCCTGTAAATTTGGAAATAATCCATCAAGTGGTTCTCGCGATATCATGTCCACTGACTTTGAAACAGTGTATCGAGAATGAGGCGTTTAAAGTTTGAAGTTTGGTGCTGGTACCGCTCGCCCTGCCGACTGTTAGAAGCTGTAGCTCATTCAATTTTAGGAATATCCCAACTAAATTTTCTCGGAATATACTTAAAATATCGATACTGTCGAATGAAAATATTTTTGGAAAATGAAATTTTATTGACCCACCTGGGTAGTTGTAACCCGTTGAGTATCGTTTATTTATTCTTAACGGGTTTGTCTAGTTGCAACAGTCGAAAACAGCGAATTTATGGGATTTTTAGAAACTTTCTATTTAGAAAGTTTCGATAATCAATTTCTACAAAAAATAGGTATGCGAATAAGTATCGTCTGGAAAACACTGTCATTTAAATCGTCTAAAGGAATACCTTATGACACCGCCTTTCGATTAGTTTCAAAAAAAAAAATCCACACTTCAAAGTTGTAATAAGACAATTTCAAATTTGTGAAACGATGTGATTTTTTTTTAAAGTACCTTAAAAAGTAAAAAAATACTTTAAAAGAGTAAAAAAGTACTTTAAAAAGTAAAAGTTAAAAAGTGTTTAAAAAGTTTTAAAGTACCCCTTTTAAAAAATTAATGAAAAATTACTTATTTTCGGGTCTCTAAAGGGAGTTCCTTCCATAAACAAAAAAAAAGCTACTTGAAAGATGCTCGTGTGTTGTTTGAAAATGAATAAAGGGCCTTTTCAAACAGCCGTAATGTGCGTCAAAATAATACCATCCAGATTCAAGAAAAAAATCATTTTTAATACAGCAATGACTACCTGTAGGGATCGTCGATGAGGCTGAAGGGAAAAAAACAACGAAGTTCTTTTTCGACTCCCACGCATTCGTGATTGGTGGCTGCAGATGAAATTAAACATCATATGAATCATTGAGAGTTAAAAAAATAAGTTCCATTGAGCAGCCAATTAGGAAACGACTAAATTTGAAAACTCCCGGAAATCGTTCGCCCTTAGGACACGTCATGGATCACCTTTCCATTCGATCCTGAACCTGCATTTGAACGGAAGATTGGTTGATCCCGGGCCTCACCTAAGTGTCCTATCGTACGGTGTCGTCTCTCGTTAGAACGTTACGGCCAATTTCGTTCAATGAAACGATACGGGTCGAGGGCCTTTGTCGATAGTTATCGCGGCCCACCCCTCTATGCACGCCGTCATACGATGAGAACTGGCGAACCTTATGCCGAAGGGCTTTGCTACGTGGCCGCATATGGACCGCGTATGACGCACCTGAAATGATGCGGGTACTCATCCCCATAGCTCCGCAAAGCCAACACGGATGACCCAAACGAGCAACGAGACGTGGGATCGTTCAATTCGCTTTTCCACCACAAATTCATTTATACGCCCATCGATCCATCTGCACGTTTCTGTTTACCGCGAGCCAACTCAATGGCCCAATCGACTTATCTTTTGGAACTACCTGCATCCAAAAGTCTCATCGACCATTCGAAATATGGCAACCGAACACACTCGTTCAATCCAGTCGTTTTGTCAATTCGTCGCCGGATTCTTACGATTCCAATTTACGGGCGGTAGTTCTCACGCAGTCGAATACGGGTGCTGCAAGGTAAATGAAAAGTAGACCAATAGCTGGGTTGATGGAAAAACCGAACGAATTATCGCATCAGGCTAATATGTTGGAGAGGATCGAGCGTATCAGTAAAGAATGTTGGCAGACTTACCAGTCCAAAGCCGGGGAAAATAGTGATTTGTGACAATTTTTTATCGATACGAAGTTGATAAAATGAAAATTCTATTCAGTGGTGTCTATTCTACATATCTTCGAGAATTTTTACAATTTTTTTCACAATAGTTCGTATCAAAATGACGGCGCTGAAGCTGGATGAAGCAAGTCACCTCAGTCTCGTCATCCATTGACTTGACATTTTTTAAACCCTTTTACAATGTTTCACGTCAAAGTACCTAGGCAATTTTCGATATGCAGAAAACTTTTACCGAAGAAGTCATTTTCGGCAACTTCTCGCCGAAATATTTTGTGCTAATCATTTCACGGTCATGATATCATAGGTCGTTGGATTCGTCTGAATATCGGCGCCAATATTCTAATAATAAAAAAACATGTTCCCATTTGAAAAATCGTTGATGACCTTGAGAACGCAAAAACTATGAGCTTGATAAAAATGAACTTTTCACCACTGTATCAGTCGTTCGAAATCAATCAAATTATCTTTTGACGTTTCTTTCTTCACTCTAAAGGCAACGGAGATATTTGGGGTGGTCACGTTAAATGGTTCGCTTTGTATTTCTCGGCTCGCCATGCTTCTATTCATTTTCCTGATATATTTATTCGGCATCTGAAATAAAACAAATGCAAGCCTTGCAAACCACACCACAAAATATAAACGTATAAAAACATCACTGGAATCGGGGTAAGTTGAAACACCTTGTTTCAACCCTTCTATCGTTACTGTTCGAGGGTCGTCTTGAAGTCCCAAATTGGCCAGTAAACACAATTATCTACGATAAACACAAATCGCAACAATGACAACAATAATGCCAATGGAACTAGCTACGCATTGTGCTCTTTCAGCATGTATCGTTTTGTGAAAATACACTCGTTAGTTTCAATTTTTCACGTATACCATATACCAGCTCAGAAAACTTTAGTTCGTCAATAAAGTATTCTGAGAGTACGTTCGATTGGAGGCTGAACGTTGCTTTTCCCTCGTTGTCCTCCATATCCTACCTTTGAGACAGTCAATCTTAGGATACACATTGGTTAGGGGCTTCATCCGAAACCATGTATGACATTTTTAGTCTTAAGAAGTTCTCAGCAATTTTCATTTAGTCTTGATCATCTATGACATGCGAATGCTCAGCCGAAATCATCCATGAAATCAGCTGGCAAAGTCGAGAAAGATTCTCCCAAAGTTCACCCTCGCCAAGAGCAAGGGCGGTTTTCACGGCAGTTCTTGAAATTCTCAGACTATCCTGGACAAGTCTACATTACACGTGGAACAAGAAGTATCGAGCGGCTGGTAAGAAAAGATCGATGACGAAACGAGCCCTACGTTTGGACCACCGTCCAAACGTGACTCCGATAATTCTCGCGGACGTGGTGCTTATGCCTTGCCCAAGGGTAGCTCGCCCTTGCTGCCTCCATGGAAGTCAGCAGCAGTGAGAAGAGCCATCAGCGTGGAGACGCAATGAAGCAGGACACGACACTCCACACGTCCGTGGAGTGTCGTGTCTTTGTGTGGAGTTGGTAGGACGATTGCAATATGCCGCGTGCCAATATAATCGACCCCTAGTCCTTGCAGCACTCACCAGGCACCCCCTGTGGCCATCAAACGGTCCCACGATCCACGCCTAGGTCACGTGCATCATGAGATCCGGGGATTTTATCGAACCTGCAACCGGCACCGGCTATGCCCGCCAGCATTAACCCATCGGCCCAACGTCGTGTGATTTTTCGCGAAACTTCGAACCCCTCCACCCTACTTTTCCATCCTCGTACAAGGACGAGGGGAGGGGTTCCCATATTTCTATTCACTTGGAATGAGATTCTCTCTACTTGCCACGCGTTAGTCGATTAATTGTCTGAACAAATACACATTCGTCCAGCTCACTCTCAAGCTTCTCCTCTCGGCAGTGTATGGAATAATAGAGATTCATCAATTAATAGGGTAAACGTAGCTTATTTTCGTAGCTTTCTGAAAAACTCTTACAGCCCCTCGAGCACGAGTCTCGCTATGACAGGACCTTCTCTTATTACTCACAACTGCATCAAAATTAAATCGACAAAACTGGACTTGTTCAGTAGTTTTAAAAAATTGGTATTCATGTGAAGACAGAAAAATAAGTATAAATGAGGGACATGAGAAACCGGCACATTGTTTCCTTCCATAATTGATTTCTGGCATCAAGACTTATCAATTTCATTCAAGATGCAGCCCGTTTTCATCATCAAGTGTCTCGTCAGACATGTCATTTTTTACAACGCCACGTTGAGTTAAGACGCTTTTTCCACTCCACGACAATAGTCGAAAATGGCGAGCATGAGGCTGTGAGCCATAGGGACACAGCACGATTTTCGATGATAGTACACATGAAAAGAAGCCATCAGAGCGACACGGGCAATTCGGACTTCCGGCGTGTGCGAGTGAGTGAATTGCAATCAATTCTTGCTCATGGACGTACGAGATCGCGTAACGGACGGTAGGGTAACCCGCCCATGGTGAGATTTTTCGTATCGTCTATGCGCGCGTGTGTGCTGCGTGGCGGAAAGGGGGAGGGGTTGCAGTATGTAGGGTGCGGGGAACAACCAGCTTCCGATTGGGACGAGTGGCCACTGTGTAGCTTTAATGTTCGCTCGAGAAGATATACGATTATGTGTGCCTGTCTCACTTGCACTGCTTAACCTCTCACCGACGCTTTTATATAATTTATTCGCTGGTTGAAAACTCGCGTACGTAGCATAGATTCGCACGAGAGCCCATCGTCACTGATTCACCGCTCGACATTCACGCCGGATGTGCGTCATAGAGGATTTCTAGACGATTAACCTAAGTGGCGTATACGTTGTGTGTCTCATTGTGGAATGATCGGGACATCGGGAGATACGTGGAGCTAGTGCCAGTCACGTGACTCCTGCTTTGATCACTAATTTATAATATCTAAGTTTTCTTCCATGAGAATCATCCAGCAAGGCACTAACTGCAGCTTATAGTTCTGGTGACATCCCTAAACCAACAGCAGCTTGAAGTTTGGTCACATTCCAAAACCTACAGCAGGTTGCAGTTTGGTAGCATCCCAGAACCATAGCTGCAGCTTGCAGTTCCGGTGACATCCCAAAACCAACTGCAACTTGCAGTTCTGGTGAGATCTGAAAACAAAAACAAAATTCGCAAAAAGTCTTAATAGAGATATCGAGGGTGTAGTGATGGGAGCCTGCTGGGACCTCATTGCGGTAAAGCAAGATCAACCAATTATGCGAAAATCGAAGACAGGATGGCTCGAAAAAGTTTCCTTCCATAAGAATCATCCAGCAACGCATCAACTGGCGCCTGAATTTCTGGTGACGTCCCAAAACCAACTGCAGTTTACTTTTCTGGTGACACCCCAAAACCAATTGTAGTTTGCAGTTCCGATGACACCCCAAAACCAACCGCAGCACGCAGTCCTGTTGTGATCCCAAAACGAATTGCAGTTTGCAGTTTTGGTGACATCCTAAAACAAAAACAAAGTTATAAACAGTCCTAATGGAGACATCGAGAATGAAGTGGTGGTGGTCTCTTGGGGCCTCATTGCGGCAACCCGAGATCAACTAATTAAGCGGGGTCCGAGGGCGGGGTGGCTCGAAAAAGTAGTCCCTGGAGATCTGCTTAGGGCTTCGTGCGGTGGGGTGATCGTTTGTTGTCATGGAGCATATGCTTCCAGGCACGCTCGATGAATTGCGTGCTAGCTGGTGGGGGATGATAGATCGCAATACGACGATTAGAAAGCCGGAGCCACTGGTAACTCGGAGGACTTGTACTCGAGTTTGAGCGATAAGGTAGTTTCGAGACGTGAGGGATGTCAAGATGGGGACAGTTGATCAAGGGCGAACATTCCAAAAAACGCTGCATCTCAAAACTACTTCAATCTTGCTCCACTTATCATCAGCAGAGATTGGAAGTCATAGTTCTAAAGGCGAAGTCACGTGCTCGCCACATGTCTGGAAAAATAACAATGCCCGTTTCAGGAACAATGACCTTGAGTTATCGATAAAACGTTTGCACCGCACATCATCTCTGAAGTATCCTATGATCGCGCGCCATTCGAGATACAATGGAGCGAGACATGTCGAAATTGATATCTCCAGCAGTGATTCGTGAACTTTCCATTCCAAGCGATCCGCCCCTATGGAAACACGGGGACACGCGCAAAGCCATTTGGAAAACTGGGATGGCAGATCGTATGTAGAGAAAAGATTTCAAACACTCGAAAGTTACACGCACTTGTATGTCAGAAGCAGGCAGTTTCGCCACAACGTATATCGGGCCGTACGGTTGGGTCTGCTTGTTCATAGCGGCTCGATTCGCAGCCCCTGTAACAATTACATAATGCGATGCACCCCCCTGGTTCCACGGGGCATGTGACGCCAGCGGATAGGACCTGTGCAGGGCAAACACGCGACCGGGGGTCGGGCACACATGATGCCACCAGAGTGAAAGAACACGAACGAATTATATAGCGCGTACAATCAAGGGATACATGCGTATGGATCTCTCGCAAGGATCGACCGTACCCATGGGAACCGGTAATGAGATGGTGGTCACGGTTTCCCACCCGCTCGTCAACGGGGAATGCCAGCTAGTGCAAACCCGCGATGTTCCCCCGGCGTAGCAGCGAGGGTGGCTTCTGATGATAACCGATAGACGAGAGAGGGTGCCGAATCATCAACCAGCCGCTGGTGTGCTCGATTCTCATTGTGCGCAGCTACTTCATCCATCCTTCTCCCGAGCATCGTTCCCGTCAGTACGGCTTTTCCGTCTATTGTCTTTTGGACGGCCATGCACTGGGGTTTAATCTTATTCTAGTTTTCCGGCGAAGCATGGAATTCGGGAAGAGCGCGGTGTGTCTGGATTGGTAATGATCAGGTATTCGTCGACTGGCTTTATCTTCTTCGGGTCATCTTGGTTTTGGTTGGTGTTAATATTGAAGTAATAGCTATGCATAATGCAATTATATTACGAAGTTATGTTACACCATTGTAGGACGAAAGGACACGCACGAATGATGTCTGCCTGAGTTTGATTATGTCTACGGTTGTGCCATTTGGCCATTATACTTTCACATGCAAGTTTGTGTATGTATTGCCACATGTATCTTACATATGGAAATTGCTGCCCGATGCCCTACCTGCGAATATGGTAGCAGCTGTAGATTTCTCACAATCATAATGAATGCAGACCTATGGCGTGGCTTTTTTTTCCACAATGCCGCACCAATGTTCATGAGGATATTAGATTCATGCACGCGTGAATCTGCGGTGCTTCTGATGGATCTGATTTATTTTCTGACCATCCTCGCTTCTTCATCCAGCCAATTTTGTCGGTAACTAGCTTTCGCTTTTGAAAGCTGCTGAAACGGAACTTAGGATCATAACCTTTCAGGGATGAAGTCTAGAGATTATGATAAAAATCATCAGCTACCAGCTGCGTTGCCCCTGAAAAATCCAATAGATTTCTAATATCACTGAGATACGGTGGAATGCGTTTCGATTGAGCTTGCAGTACCAATTGCCAAGTAAATTAAGCCCCGGTAAACGCTACGCGCGTCACTTCCGTACAAGCACGGTTGCGATCCGCGTTCTTTCAGCAACATTTCTCATCCAATGAACGAACTGCCAATTTGTGACCATTTAATGACCATCTGACTTTGCATGTCCAATAGCCTGCAACTGCCACGATAAAAAAAAACCATCGCGCGTTGGAGTTGTTGCCAAGAATATTCCGCACTTGTTCGGCACTTGATCTATTGTTCCAAGACGTCGGACATTTCATCCTCAGAGTTGGACGAGGCAAATCGCGCGCATTCGCACGAGGCTGTCGGGATGAAGGGGGACGTGTTTGGCTCGACTGTGTACATGAAGGGACGAGTTACACGGTATCCCGCATATGCAGGCGCACGAAAGGTCGAGTCTCCCCGACCCCCCGTGGGTTTTGTCAACACGGACAATATGCTCGGCATGGTGTACGCATGCGGCCGAGATGAAGAGTGGGAAAGTGAGATTTAGAGTGGACCTGTGGGAACCGTTTTGCTGACGTGTTTCGGGTATTTCGATATGTTATTTATAGTCGAGTGACATTTTTACCAGTTAGACTCGCAATTGTAGGGCAAGACCGTCCCGGTACTAACGTCGCGGTGCTAATATATATATACGCTTCGAAAAAGTTGTTTTGCTACAGCGCAACGTTCAGTGCCGTATAAATTAATTCAGCTCGTTAGCTGGGCCATGAGAGGAGACGCATATTATTTCACCAATATATATATATATATATATATATATATATATATATATACGTGTGCACGCACATATGCGTATGCGTACAGGGTGTCCCATTTTAATTGCACATCCCAAATAAGTCGTGAAAACAAAGTCGAGTCAATTAATGCTTTCTACAGAAGTTTTACGATCTCGAGGCCCTTTGTCACCTTAAGGGAGGTTATTTTTCCGACTTTCTTTTCGTCTACTATATTATTTATTTGGGATTTGGAAAACAGGTATGTTATTGAGCATACAGTGAACTTATTACGCGTAAATTTTTATTTAAAAAAAAATAAAAATTAATAACATTATTGAGGTACAACAGAGCCTTTAAATAATAAATGTTAAGTAATAAATAAATAAAAAATAAAAATAAAAAAGTTCTATAATATATTAGGACGCTGAATAAGTTCTCCCTGTTTGCCAACAGATGGTATTACCAAAACTGTGGGCGTATAGTTCCAGATGGTAGGGCATCTATAAAGAAGTCCTATAAGCAAGTTTGATATTCAGCGTATGCCATTTCCCCGAGGTAAAAGCAACTTTTTTTTTATAGTGTTAAACATGCTAATTTTCATGTCAAAGAAGAGTACTTGCGGGGAATTTTACTGCACTATTTTATGCAAAAAAAAAATCCGCAGCTGACGCACACAGAATTCTTGTTGAGACTCACGGCGACCATCCTCTGTCAGAAACAACATGCAGAGATTGGTTTTGACGCTACAAGAATAACGATTTTGATATGTTGAAGTCGAGGCATTACTTTCTGAAGACTCATGTCAGACGGTAGCCAAATTTGCAAAATCAGTGGGAATTGATCACACAAAAGTTTCGAAACGTTTGAAAGCACTAGGAATGATTTTTTAAAATAAAGCTTTATTTTTCACGATAAACAGCGAGAAGTTTTCAACATTTTAATATATAAATGTAGTTCTCGTCGTACGTAGCCGATTTTGTAAAAAAAAATCTTCACGAAATGGCGGGTTTTAAGGGGCAAAAACGGTAATTTTGGTGAATTTTTTGGCGAAAATCGTTGCGGTGACGCTCTCACTAAATCGTCTGTAACTTCGTCAATTTTCAATATTTTAACTTGAACATTTTTGTACATATTCTGAAGGATGTTGAGTCCCTATGAAACATGTTAATGTTAATTGTTCAATAAATAACTTCTTAATGGTCATGAAATTTTTACACGACCTCCTGAATACTTCATGTAAAAACATACCAAATTTGCCGAATTCTATCATTACTTTGACCTCCTTAGGGGTTGAAATAAAAAATGATAAGAAAATTCGGAAAATTTGGTATATTTTTGTATGAAGTATTTAAGAGGTCGTGTTAAAATTTCACGACGATTAGGAAGCTCGTTATTCAAAAATTAACATTTTTTTATTCTTAAAGGAAATAAAAAAAAATTTATCAATAAACTTCGTTTTGTTTCCGTTGCTTTCAGTATATCGTAGATATTACAAAATTGAGAGGTCAACAAAAATTTATTGCAAAGTTACACCAGTTTCAAAAATTTGTTTAATCAGTTAAATCAGTTAAATCAGTTTAAAAATCAGTTAAACAATTGTTAAAAAATGGTCCCTATAAGTATTACTCAGGGTAGATCGTGTGGAGGCTCCGAGGTCAGATTTGCGTTATTCCATTACAATTTTATACATATCGCCAAACATAGCGGTGCTGACAAAGCTCCCGTCTATTTATCCTCAATTAATTTAAAAAAATGTAATTTGGGCAACGTTTTTTTCTCGATTGACTGATCCTGAAAATGGTACATTGATCCCAGTATAATGTCACATTTGCATCATACTGATCGATAATGCAATATGCATCGGAAATTTCAGTTTTCAAAATTGACTTCAATTCAAAATCAAAATTGACAAAATTGACAAAATTTACCGATGACTTCGGTACTTTTCTTGTCAGACGAGGATTTTTCCTCCACTCAAAACCAATTATTTGTTGAGCAAATGAAACCTATGCGGTTTTATTAAAAATATTGAACATAATTGCGGAATACCATAAATGGGTCGATGATTTTTTTTAAGCCTCCGTCTCGAAGTTTAGCGCGGAGATACCTTTAGGCGAGGAAAAAATTAATGAAAATGTCCCCCCTTAATGTTTTGTCGGAAGGTTTTTTAATAGCACTTTATTTTCGCGATTTATCTGGCGTGTGCAATTAAAATGAGGCACCCTTTATACGAGCGCACGCGTGTGCGTATTTATTCGTATTATATGTGAACCGTTATAGTCCCTCGTCGAAGAAGTCGCCCGAAGCTTTTTAACGCACTCTCGCACGCGCTCGATCACTTGGGCGCATTATATTCGCGAAGGATATGGCGCATATTCACGAGCGCCTCGTTACCAGTTTGAGATACACACCCGTGGCAATATACGTGCACAAAAATGGGTGAGCAACGAGAGAAAAAAAAACCAGAAAATGTTTCAAACAAAATACAAAGAAACAAAGTGAAACGTATAATTCGAGGGCGCCGTGGATTGCCGATAACTAAGGGCCTCGTATACATACTCGCGGACAACATTATCGCCCTCGTGTTCGCATGACATAAAATTCTCGTAATAACGAAAGCGTACGTAGATTTGAATAAGAATTTCTTTAAGGGGGGATTGTCTTTTTTTTCGCAAAATTTACCGCTTTTTGGGAATTTTTTTGTGAAGAAAGTATACGACGGAAAACTTGTGAAACTTGGCATATAGTTTTATTGATCTGTTTACTACATACAAAAAAATTTTTAAACAATTTCATCAAAAAATCCGCCTCCCACCCCCCTCGACGCGCGATGGTCCTTTTTTGATGGTGTGCACGATTACAGCCTTCACGTTCATCCTGCAACAAAAACCCAAAAAGCATTTTACTTTAGACACATATAGCTATCGTTCGATGAAGGGAAAAAAAAATTGACGATTTGGTGACGTTTTGAACTTGAAGTATCGATTTTTCGAAAAAAATTGATCGATTTTTTGTTATAAATAAAAAACTATTAAACGTATTGCTTTTTTGCTTCATCAAACGATAGCTATATGTGTCTAAAGTAAAATGCTTTTTGGGTTTTTGTTGCAGGATGAACGTGAAGGCTGTAATCGTGCACACCATCAAAAAAGGACCATCGCGCGTCGAGGGGGGTGGGAGGCGGATTTTTTGATGAAATTGTTTAAAAATTTTTTTGTATGTAGCAAACAGATCAATAAAACTATATGCCAAGTTTCACAAGTTTTCCGTTGTATACTTTCTTCACAAAAAAATTCCCAAAAAGCGGTAAATTTTGCGAAAAAAAGACAATCCCCCCTTAAATCGACGTAGCTTCACATTGCCTGATTTTTTAATTGTAATATAAACGCGTTACGATCGTGGGAACAATTACTGTTCGAAGAAAAAGCCATATGATATTGCGTTTTACTGTTATTAAACAAAACTACATGGTTATGAAATACAAGCACAAAATATGAATCTGAAATGGTACATTGAGCGGGTTTTTTTTTAATTGACAGTAAAGTAAGTAGATAAAAGATGGAATTTCCTTTTTTATCCACTATACCACTTTTTACACGATTATAGTGGATTTTTTATTCATTTTTATAGGGGATAGAAATATGAAAATTCCTTTTTTTGATACCAATCTACTATACCATTCCCCGTATTTTCAAATTTAAACAACACGTTAAACGTTCATTTTATTTAAAATATTATTTTTATTTTTATCTGTTATTTATACTTGTTTGTATTTGTTATTTTTCATAACATATTTTCTATTTCATTTTTTATTGATATTATTTTTATTTCATTTTTATCTTGCCCATAATTATTATTTTTAAACATATCTTTTTTGAAATGATTCAATGACGTTTGTTTTCGGACCGAAGATTTTGATTTCACGCCAGAGAGCGACGATTTCCGCTCCTGCAATTACAGGAGGGAAGAAAGTCCAACTCTTCCTTACCTCCAATTGATCAGCAATCGATTGATTTTCAAAATCGGAGTCCATTTGTTTTTCAAAGTCTCATCGTGTAATGGCCGCGGTTCCGGTTTAGTTCGCGTGTTCTTCGAACACATACTTATGTAACTATGCGAGGACAACATTCACACGATATTAACTGGGTCGGGTTATCAGATTAATTAGCGTTACGCGAGTACACGCATTAAACACGCAAAAATGTGCATACACGTACGTAACAGTATCCTTCAAATATGCGCCTTTACATTGGTCATTTCAGGCCGAACGGCCCGCTCCTGCATCAACAAACCCCAACGTACCTAATTTTTCGATCGTCGTTCCGATGCCACGAAGCTCGCGATATTAATAATACATTTTTTCCTTCGGCCCGAGCTCGGCGGCATTTTTTTATTCGTGAGAAACAATAAATGTAACACGATACGATTAACAAAAAAAAAATTGACGGAACGCAAAGTAGACAATTGCAGGGCTGAGCAAAATGGAAAAAGTACAGCTCTGAAAAATTTTTTCGTCAGTGGTCGAAAAAATAAATAGCAATGATTCTTCAACGTTTCGGTAAATGTCCTAAAAATTCTGAAAAATTATTCACCAAGCATCGCATTTTCTACGTTCATTATCAGCATTTTTTGTTCAGCAACAACAGTCCGGAAAGTAATCACACTTTCATTTTGTAAGCCAAATTTGAAAACAATGGCAATAATAATGAAAACAAAAGTTATTAAATGACAGCTAAGAAGAGACAGGATTTTTTCATTCGAAGAAAGATTTTTCTCTTTATAGCCTCCTTTTTGTATTATAAATAACGATATAATTTTCAGGAAGCGTGGATTATGATTCTATCAAATGTGACATGGAACGTCCGATACACAGAACCGTCGGACTCTTACGAACAGTTCATAATGTGTATCGGTTATTTTTAAATACACATATCAACACATGTGTGTTATATATATATACAGGTACTACTGTATATATACTGTATATATATATATATATATATATATATATATATATATACAGGGCTGCTGATGATTGGTCACGATCCTGTGGAGGGTTGTAGGACATGTTTTTCGCTATCAAATAACCCAGTAATCCTTTACGCAAAAGTTAACCATTTTCGACCTATTATTATCGATATTATTTTTTTTAATGAAGGGTACGCATCTTCAAAAATGGAATCAAACGAACTCTTGTATGGAATAAAACATTTTTATTATTCGTACTATGAGGACATAGTAACGAAGAATGATTAACCATAAAATCCGAATAATTTGCAAACATTTTTTAATCAAAGATCTAAAACACAGGAAATCAAATGTTTATTCTTATTTTATTGTTGATAATTCATTGTTGCTGTGTCTTCAAACTACAAATGATTAAAAAAAGTTTGATTCGAAATAACAGTTTTTTAAAATTAACCTTGAGGTGGCCTTGCCCTCGCTTTAAAAAAATGATAAACATAATAATATCTCGAAAATGGTTCACTTTTTCTTAAAGCATTACTGGGTTATTTTATGGCGGGAAAACATGCCCTACAACCCTCTGTCAACGATACACAAGAGCCAGTGTCTTCAAAATCACGATTGGATAAATGTGGGAACTTTCATATGCAGGTAGTTACGAGGATCGCCTTGTGGCCAAAATTAATTATGCGTCCTCAAAAGGTCCAAGAACTGTCCTCAAAATAGCCAAATGTCCCGATAGCCAATGTTGCAATAGCAGTATAATGGATTAAAAACTTCCTTTCATTCCTTCCTTCGAAATTGGACAACTTTCGATCACTTTGGATAATTGCAAAATTATATTACAATAATACAATTCATCATATAGAGCTATATAGTATCTGCGTAAAACAATAAATGAAATTAATTATATTATTCTAACAATATTTGGCAATTATCTTGTGATCGCAAATTTTGCAATTATCTGAAGTGTCCGAAAAGTTTTTACCGGCAGTGTATATATATCTGTGTATATATTAGGTATATATATATTATATTTATACATTAGTGTATATATTAGGGTAGCACAAATTTGAGCTCTATTTTTTCCCATTTTCTTACCATTCAAATATGTTATTTAAATAAACAAAAAATTGTTGCCGCAGCTGCCGCCCAAGCCGAATCCTCCAAAAACTTAAATTTTCATTAAAAATCGATTTTTTTTCGTCCACTTCTCACCCATGAATTTTATGCTTTATAATTTAAAAACTAACCTCGCGTAAGCTCTAGCCGGTCAATGAATATTAAGTGGTCGCTGAAGATTTACGAAACTTCGAATTGCCGCCAAGAAATAAATCTCGCTTGCACGACAATCCGTTGTAGAATAAAACCAAAATAAACAGCGAAGTTTATTCAGAAACATTTTGTGAATAATTTATTATAATAATTTGTAACAAAAAGGGATGAATTATTTTGTGAATTTTACAAAGCGTCAAGTTTATAAGTGAGAAGAGTAATGAGAAATTGGCGAAAACTCGAAATTTCGAAGCTTTCGAGCGATCCCTAAATATTCATTGGCCAGCTAGACCTTTCGAGAGGTTAATTTAAAAATTATAAAGCGCAAAACTCATGTATAAGAAGTGGACGGGATAAATTATTTTCAAATGAAAATTTGAACTTTTGAGAGGCTTAAACGACGTCTAAATATTTTTTTACCGCTCGCAGCTTTCGCGGCAATTTGTTTTTCTTCAACGAAGATAATTGGACGGTGAGAAAAAGGAAAAAAATAAAGCTCAAATTTGTGCCACCCTAATATGTATGAGGTATTCCACGTGAATCCGGTGGACTTTTACCCCGACCCCCGCCAATTCGATTTATTTTAAAAAATCTGATTCCATTGACTCTAAAAGATACCCTGAATTTTTTTTTACATTTTTCGAAATAACCCTCTGTCAAGAAATTTTTTTTTCCGAAAACAACGCCCCGATTAAAAAATTTGAAAAAATTCTATCACCCACTATCACCCGTACTGGAAGTATGATTTTTTCTGTGTTGAATACGATTTCAATTGAAATTAATACCAGAACGTTTTGACTGCTAAAAAAAATCATACTTCCACTGCGGGTGATAGCTCGAACATTTTTACATATAATCACGCATTTTTGCGGCTTCTTCAGATTTTTAAGTAGGGGCGTTTTCTTTCGGATTGTTTTTTTCTGAGGGTTGTTTTGAAAAATGGAAAAAGGATCCGGGTGTCTTTTAAGGTCAATGGAATCAGATAAAAATAAATAAATCGAATTGGTGGGTTCACGGAAAAAGTCCACCGGATTCACGTGGAATACCTCATATACATATATACCTCCTACAGGACACACACACACACACACACACACACACACACACACACACACACACACACACACACACACACACACACACACACACACACACACACACACACACACACACACACACACACACACACACACACACACACACACACACACACACACACACACACACACACACACACACACACACACACACACACACACACACACACACACACACACACACACACACACACACACACACACACACACACACACACACACACACACACACACACACACACACACACACACACACACACACACACACACACACACACACACACACACACACACACACACACACACACACACACACACACACACACACACACACACACACACACACACACACACACACACACACACACACACACACACACACACACACACACACACACACACACACACACACACACACACACACACACACACACACACACACACACACACACACACACACACACACACACACACACACACACACACACACACACACACACACACACACACACACACACACACACACACACACACACACACACACACACACACACACACACACACACACACACACACACACACACACACACACACACACACACACACACACACACACACACACACACACACACACACACACACACACACACACACACACACACACACACACACACACACACACACACACACACACACACACACACACACACACACACACACACACACACACACACACACACACACACACACACACACACACACACACACACACACACACACACACACACACACACACACACACACACACACACACACACACACACACACACACACACACACACACACACACACACACACACACACACACACACACACACACACACACACACACACACACACACACACACACACACACACACACACACACACACACACACACACACACACACACACACACACACACACACACACACACACACACACACACACACACACACACACACACACACACACACACACACACACACACACACACACACACACACACACACACACACACACACACACACACACACACACACACACACACACACACACACACACACACACACACACACACACACACACACACACACACACACACACACACACACACACACACACACACACACACACACACACACACACACACACACACACACACACACACACACACACACACACACACACACACACACACACACACACACACACACACACACACACACACACACACACACACACACACACACACACACACACACACACACACACACACACACACACACACACACACACACACACACACACACACACACACACACACACACACACACACACACACACACACACACACACACACACACACACACACACACACACACACACACACACACACACACACACACACACACACACACACACACACACACACACACACACACACACACACACACACACACACACACACACACACACACACACACACACACACACACACACACACACACACACACACACACACACACACACACACACACACACACACACACACACACACACACACACACACACACACACACACACACACACACACACACACACACACACACACACACACACACACACACACACACACACACACACACACACACACACACACACACACACACACACACACACACACACACACACACACACACACACACACACACACACACACACACACACACACACACACACACACACACACACACACACACACACACACACACACACACACACACACACACACACACACACACACACACACACACACACACACACACACACACACACACACACACACACACACACACACACACACACACACACACACACACACACACACACACACACACACACACACACACACACACACACACACACACACACACACACACACACACACACACACACACACACACACACACACACACACACACACACACACACACACACACACACACACACACACACACACACACACACACACACACACACACACACACACACACACACACACACACACACACACACACACACACACACACACACACACACACACACACACACACACACACACACACACACACACACACACACACACACACACACACACACACACACACACACACACACACACACACACACACACACACACACACACACACACACACACACACACACACACACACACACACACACACACACACACACACACACACACACACACACACACAC